>ML393813.1:0-12818 GCA_005239525.1 Nicotiana knightiana
TATATAAAACAGTTTCCTAGAAATATTTTAATATTAAATTATTTTTAATTCAAATTAAAAAAAGTAACTAATTATTAACTAACCTAACTAATGTTATCGTAAAACTTGATACTTGTTGAATTTTTATTCTAACACTTGCCGTCACATTGATTTGCTTCCCCTATTCTGTAGAGATAAATTTGGTCTCAAACTAGTATGAGGAGAAGGTTTGGGACCAAATATGTAATTTTCATTTTTTCAATACTCCCTTCATTCTTTGCTTCCTTGCTCTCCCTGAAACCAAAAGCTTTTCTCCCGCCGTTCACCTGCCGGAACTCCGCCGGCAATGGAATTCTCGGACGAGTGGAAGTCTCTATGGCCAATATCTTCATCCTATTCGCCACCACTTCTACTATCAAATTATTCACACGAAGAAAAGTCCTCCTCAAAACGACGCCGTATTGATAGTCCAATTGGCCCTTTGATTTTCAAGCCATGTGCAGAAACCCTAAGACTACTCCTCCGGTCGCCATTGTTTTCAACTCGGCTTCCTCCTCCAGTTCCTGAGTTTTTTCTACCAAGATTTCTACAAACTTCAAGTAGTACACTTCCTTCTACAGCTTCTTCAATTGCTACACAGTTTATTACTCCACAGGTTTCTGAATCAATTCACAACCTTAATGCAATCCAATTGCTCCCTTGCCCTAATGTTGGTGAAACTAACAAACCCAATTCGATTCTTGGATTTTTTCCAACTGGGGAAAATTATGACCAAGTTGGGTATTTTATACTATGTTTTGAGGATAAACAAGTTGTGGTTAAGAAATTTAAGAATGGGAAATCTTTGTTAGTGCATTATCACAAGTTGAATTGTCGGATTTTAAGGTTATTAGTGAACCCAATTACTGTTAGTGAAATTGATGATAGTGCTTGTTTATCTACTTTTGGGTATTTATTGGTTTGTACTTTGTATTCTGTTCACTGGTATAGTGTGAAGATGGGGGTTAAAGGTGTTGGCAGTGTTACGGTAGATTATGTGGGTAGTGCTGATAGAAACTTGTTCAAGGGTTGTGCTGTTTCTCATGCTTGTTGGAGTCCACATTTGAGAGAAGAGTGTGTTGTGTTGTTGGAAAATGGGAACTTGTACTTGTTTGATATGGGTTCTTGCCTGAGGGGTCGGACTTTGTTTGCTTGTGATGTATTGCAAGGGAAGAAATTGCAGGTTTTGTGGGATAAGTTGGATAGAGAGTGGCTAAGCTGTGAATTTAGCTGGCATCCGAAGATTTTGATTGTTGCGAATTCAAGGGTTGTGTTTTTGGTGGATTTGAGGTCGGAAAAGTGCAAAGTCTGCACCTTGCTAAAGATTGAGGCAGTGTCGTTGGGTAGAACGGATAGTTTTCTTGCACTCTCTAGGGTGGAGTCTGATCCCTTTTGTTTTGCTACAGTTTCTGGACGCATGCTTCTTCTTTGTGATGTGAGGAAGCCATTAATGCCATTGTTGCGGTGGGTACATGGTCTGAATAATCCAGGTTACATGACTGTTTTAAGATTGTCGGACCTGAGGCATCGTACTAGAGATGATAAATGGGGATGGGCTACCGAATCAGGGCGTTGCATTTTGATAGGATCATTTTGGGACAGTGAATTTGCTCTATTCTGCTATGGGCCAGGTAGCAATCATGGCCGTGCGTTTCCTGAAATATCAAGGCTCAGTAAATCGGTATATGCTTGGAGCAAACCTTCAAGCCTCTCACTTTCTGGTCGTGATTGTTGTTGTGAAAGTTGTCTTATGAGAGCAGATTTCTCTAAAGACATTCTTCCTGATTGGATTAATTGGAGGCAAAAGGAAGTCCTTGTTTTGGGGTTTGGCATTCTCAATAATGGCCTTTCTATCCAATTAGTTGATACTGATAATTCTGTTGGGTTTTTGCTTGTAAGATTAATGTCATGTGGCAGTTTAGAAGTTCAGAGATACGCTGCAGCATGGGACTCTGAAGAATGGTCAGAATCACCTTATGGAGGGAAATCTCTGTGCTCTGCAAATAACCTTCTGTATGATATGAGTACCGGAGAATTGGAATTGAAAAAGAAACCTTACTACCTGAACCTTGACTTTCTAAAAGGGTATCTAAATGGAAATCTAACTAAAATCCTTAGTAGGAAACACATAGAGAACCAAAAGGATTTTGAAGAAAATTGGGCAGAGTTCCATCAGCAAATATGTCAGAAGCTTAAAGAATGTGGCATCACAAGACTGAGGCCATCTCAAACCATTTTTGATGTTATCGGAGGTATCAGCTTTCCTGCAAGCATTTATGAGATTGCTTTAGAAAGCATTTGCGCCAGTTTGCCAAATACTCTTCTGGGGCTGGCTTTTTCTGCCTTCTCAAGGTTCCCTGAAGTTCACCTGAAACCAAAGAAAGGTTCTCTAGAATTGTTTGATATTTTGGACAAACTATATCCACTGCCTTTTCCCTTGCATAAATGTTGTATTGATGAGACATTGGAAAAAGTTCAGTCTCCTAGTTCTTCTTCTGCTCCCATTCTTCCTCCTCCTTTTCTGGTGGCTCTTAATAGCCTCCAAGTAGCAGAAAGAGATATATTGCCACTTGATGCTGAACTTAGGCTTCAGAGTGATAAAGTTATGAAGATGGCCCATGAAATCGGTCTGTCACACATTGGTACTGAGCCTGGTGATGGTTTTGCAGTTTCCCTTGATTCAGATACTGAATGCCCTAGCAATGTGATTGAAAAAATGAAGCCTCTCTGTTTGCATGAACCCGTGGCATTTTCGGACTGTAATATCTCTAAAATGGACTCTGTCGGAGTAGAATCTGATAAAAGATTTACATCCTTCATCTATAAAAAACACCAAGAACCTGTCTCAAGTGCTAGCAGAGAGATGACAGGAGTGGAGTTGTTCAATGAGGGGTGCCCAGTAGAGCTCAAGTTCAATGAGAGTTTCATTGTGCTGGAGGCAAATGAGCTGGAAATGTTTAAGTTGTTGAAACAAAAGGACTTGGATTTCCTGAAAAGCGTTCAGTTGTATCAAGAGTATTTAAGTGGTTGAAAGGGGATTGTTTCAGTGTAGCACATTGAGGGATATCCAATGCTCTCCAAGAAATGGCTACTTTCAAGGAGGGACCATGTGTATAACAGATTAAGATAGCAGGTTGGACATCAAAGAGTTTGACAATGAATGTAAGATTTCAAGTTTCTCGTACATTTATCTTTCTAATAACTCTTATTAGTATCGCTAATAAACTTTTTTTTGCAGTTTATGGATTCCGTGCCGGCAAAGAGTAGCCCAATTGAGCCCTGAAGTTGTTATCCAGAGACCACAGTATGCTTTCTCTGTACTCTCCTCCTATCATTTTGAGCGGGTTATGAAATTGTGCAGATCTGATTAGTCAAGTACATTCTGTGTTTTTAAATGCAGGCTTCTTTTTTCTATTTTTTTTGTTTGGATGTGGTGGTGTCCGGGTTAATTTGCAATTATTCATGCTTAGTGAAACTCTAAATTCATGAATGTAATTGTTTCCCTTTCCTCCTTGGTTTGTTTTCTGGTGTTCTTTTGGTACTCTTCTGCATAAGTGTGGCCTCATCTATGTTTCTGTTGTCTGATTTCCTCCGACTTTGGTCTGTTATCTGCTCTGCCCTACATGGTTTATCTGTTACTTTTTCCTTTGGGGGTTGGTTTGCATTAAAATTCTCTTTGGAATTGGTTCTCTTGGTTGATAATTTTGTTAGTGGAGATCGAAGAGAATGTGATAATTTTGACTAAGACTGGAATGTGAGTGCCTTCAACTTAAGGCGTTTCCATCTTAGCTTATTGAACTTGCTCTGATATCTGCCATGTTGGGCAGCTTCTTGTAGTTTTTTGCATAGTCATCTTTAATGCTCAATTGCTGTCATGTTAAAAATTGAAACCATAGACATGGGTAGAAACTACAAAGTAACAACCAAAGAAGTGGGATTCACGAATCATAGTCTCGATGGTATATCTCTGAAGGAATAAAGATGAGATTGGTTCTTAATGTGACAAAATTAATTTGGTTCTTAAAATGAGACTGTTTTAAGTTTTGCTTGGTGTGGAAAATAAACAGGCTCTCCGAGCATGATAAAAATTTGTCCATGTCCCTCTACTGACCAGAACACTTGTAGGATTAAACAATTAAATGTAAAGGAACATTTGTCTCTCAGCCTACAAAAGATTCTTGGCAATTTGTGATTATGAAGTTGTGGATCCATCTGAATGAGTGCAAGAAAGATGCAGGATTTGGATCTATCTTTCTAATATTTATTTCTTTATGCATCATTATAGTAATGTCACTGATGGTTGGGTTTCTCCGGAAAACAAAGCATAACCAATAAATACCCCAAAAGTAAACATATCAAGAATGACAAGTATTATCAATTTCACTAACTAGGTTAACTATTATAGCCTCAAGATTCTACTATTCAACTTGTGATTATGTAGTAAAACCGTTTTCCCATTCTTAAATTCCTTAACCATAATTTTGTTATCTTCCAATCATAGTATAAAAAAACTCAATTTGGTCATAATTTTGATCAATTGGAAAATTTCCATGAATCAATTTGGATTTGATATTAGGACAAGGAAGCAATAGGATTGCATTAAAGTTGTGAATTGAGTCAGAAAGATATCACCTATATTTTTGTCTCTGTCATAGGTCTGTAATCTGTATTTTTTTTCCTTCTGTTTTTCCCGGTGTGAGGGGGTAGAGGGTTGTTTTTGGTCTTTGTAATTTTTAGAGTATAACTGATCGGCGTTGATTCTTTTCATGGGGGTGGTTGTAGAGCACATCTTGTGTTTATGGTCAGTAAGTTTTAGTAGCAACTATTCAACATTGCTAATACAAATTTTCGTTGTGCTTTTTTTTTTTTTTTTTTTTTGTTGTGAATTCCGGTATTTTTTTTTTTTTTAAATTGTATGGGTTTTGGGATTCTTTATATTTCCTTAATCTATAGATCAAGGTTTTTCACAAATAACTAATGTTCTGTAATGTTACACGTATTTATTTTCAACAAAAAAGTCTCCTCACATTTTATCCCTTTCCTGCGTTAACTCTCAAATCCTTTCTAGGTATATCATATCTCCGTAAAAGTAACTTTGTGCAGCGTCTTCATTTGAGGTGTGTTGTATTTTCTGCATTAGAAAATAACAGTAAATGTATTTAATGGTTGAAATTTCAAACTTAGTCTTTGTCAAGTTTGAGAATTACAATTAGTTGAAGCTTGTCATAAAGTAATAACACTAGGTAGGTGTCTTATTCTCCCATCTATTCCTACTCTGCTTCAGATTCAGCCTATAGATTTTTTGACACTTACAGTTTCTGTTTCCTATATGTTATAGCTCGACCTCAATCCGCTAAAGTTTAAGCAAACTTCCAGTAGGTGGATATATGGGCAATTTGCAGCCAAAATAAATAACGATAGCAGTTAGCAGAGTTAGCGGACCATATAATGACTGGACTTCTTAATGTACTTACAGTGTCGTGATTCTCTGGATGTTCCTGATTGGAGTTAACTCTTTGCCCTTTTTGTTTGTCAGCAAGATATTAAAGTTCGTATAAGCTACTTCTGAGAAATACAATAAGCATGTGAATAATGATTTTTAAGTTTCCTCTACATTTATCTTCATTTTTCCTGTCTGATCTTCTTTACCTGCTGTAAGCAGTACATGTGGTAAAATAGTAAACATTTTGCTCGTGGTTGGCTAGATTCTGTAACTCAGTATGACAAATCTGAGATATTCAGAAGGGGGAAAAACCAGGATGCAACTGTCGCGGATCATTGGACAGAACAAGGCTAGACTTTCAGTTTTAGGCATTCATAAACGACTGGGAGTTCAACAGTGTTTACAGCCTAAATCTGACTCTCTTACTGGGTAAAGTGATGCAAAGGGGAGATGTAAGGTGAGAGGTTGTTATCAACACTTAAGAAGAGAATCTGGTAGCATCCCAAACTGGCGTTGGAGCGGCATTTGGAGAAACAAGGCAACCTTTGAAGGTGGACTGCGTTACCTGGCTGGTGGCGCAGAAAGCATGTCTAACCCAAGAGAACCTCAGAAAAGAGGGATCAATTTTTGCAGCAGGTGCCGTTTGTTTGAAAGGCAAAGCGAGGTTGTTAATCGCATCTTCATTCATTGCATTTACACCACGAAGATTTGGCATTTCATTGTTATTGTTGTAGGGGTAGCTGGGCAATGCCAAAGACAATAATTAATGCAATGTTGGTATTTGGAAAGGGCTGGAAAAGCACAAGGTGAAAACATTGAATTCACTCCATCCTACAATCTGGTGGATCATATGGAAAGAAAGGAACATAAGAATTTTTTAGAGCAAAAATGATTCTGTAATTAGCATTAAATACATATTCTTTTTTTGGTGTAACATGGCAACTGCAAATGACAGAGATGCCATGATCGAATTCTTTAGCTCATTGCATAATTTGTAATGTGGCTTTGCTCTGTAATATTCTGCAGTCCCTTGAATAAAACACGTTTACCAATAAAATGAAAAATTAAAGAAACCTACTTACTCTGTTAGATATCTCAAAATGATACGCCTACTTAAAACAGGAACTTGTGTGTTTTTAGCAATAACCAGTAGCTCATACAGTTAAATTGTTTCCTTCCTGTAAGCACCTCAACTTTAACTCATGCAACTTGTTTCAAGCAAAGCTGTTTAGAGAATGAGTACACATGTGAGCAAGCAAAGTAGTGGTGGCTTGGACAGAAGAAACTCTGCTAATAACTGGTCCACACTAATGAGCTTTTGCTGTATTTGCCCATCATTTCCTGGCTTAGCCTCCGCTGAATAAGATGATAAGGATGAAAGAGGAGTCCTCTTAGTTTTCGCATTCTGAGGGTTTAGGTTTAGGAGAATTAAGAGAGTCATTGTTGTTCCCACTTCTTATGCATGTTCAATACCTACTCTCTTGGACAGGAATTTGTTTTTATTCTCTCCTCATATATATTTAACTTTGGTGGTTTCATAGTGGATTTTGTCAATAATTATTGGTGAGGTTCGACGGTGACTAGCAGAAGACGAAACTTAGTATCAAGGTGGAAAAAGGGATACAGATCGAGGCTGCAAAGAAAACAACAAGTTGAATATATTTACGAAGCTTGTTTATTGTCGTGATAAGTGGTGTAGTAGTGAAGAAGGGGATATAAAGAGGAGCAAAGATAGTTTGAGGTGGAAATGGGATCATGACATATTTATATACGTGCGATACATCCTGTGTACTGCACGAAACATGTGTTTCGGAAATAGGTGAGTACATAGTTATGTGAGATACATCCTATGTACCGTGTAAAACATGTGTTTTAGAAAAGAGATGACTACATATTAATGTGTGATACATCCTATGTACCGTGCAAAACATGTGTTTCAGAAACGGATGAGTACATATTTATGTGCGATACATTCTATGTACCGTGCAAAACACGTGTTTCAGAAAATAGATGAGTAGGTACTTATGTGTGATATATCCTATGTATTGTGCAAAACATGTGTTTCAGAAAAAAGATGAGTACATATTTATGTGCGGTACATCCTATGTACTGTGCAAAACATGTGTTTCGGAAACGGATGAGTACATATTTATGTGTGATACATCCTATGTACTATGCAAAACACGTGTTTCAGAAAATAGATGAGTAGGTACTTATGTGTGATACATCCTATGTATTATGCAAAACATGTGTTTCAGAAAATAGATTAGTACATATTTATGTGCGATACATCCTGTGTACGGTATAAAACATGTGTTTCGAAAATGGATAAGTACATATTTATGTGCGATACATCCTATGTACTGTATAAAATATGTGTGTTAAGAAAATAGATGAGTAGGTATTTATGTGCGATACATCCTATATACTGTACAAAACATGTGTTTCAGAAAATAGATGAGTATATATTTATACGTGATACATCCTATGAACTATGCAAAATATGTGTTCCGAAAATGGATGAGTGCATATATATGTGTGATACATCCTATGTACTGCGCAAAACATATGTTTCAAAAATTGATTGAGTGCATATTTATGTGATACATCCTATGTACTGCGCAAAATATGTGTTTCGAAAATTGATTGAGTACATATTTATGTGTGACAGATCCTATGTACTTCCAAAAAAATGTGTTCTGAGATTGATGAGTACATATTTATGTACGATACATCTTATGTATTGCACAAAACATGTATTTCGGAAATAAATGAATACATATTTTTGCCATACATCCTATGTAATGTGCAAAAAATGTGTGTATTAAAAAATAGATAAATACATACATGTGTGATATATCCTATGTAATGCATGAAATATGTGTTTTGAAAATGGATGAGTCGATATTTATGTGCGATACATACTACGTACTGTACGAAACATGTGTTTCAGAAATGAATGAGCATATATTTATGTGCGATACATCGTATACTGTACTAAATATATTTCTGAAAGGTAAATGAGTACATATTTATGTTTGTTACATCTATGTACAACAAGAGATTAAAACACACACCATGTAAAATGAATTTTGTTGGCAATTTAAAAATTCTCAAAATTTACTAAAAAGTGTAAAGATATCAAAAGTAGTAAATAAAGAGCTAAATAAAGAAAAAAATTATATCAGGAAAAAAGGGACTATGGCCAGATTAAGGGAGTGTTTGAAGATGGCACGTGGAAGAAAAATTCAAGTGGGCCTTAGTTTTGGTGCAAAATGTCCACGCGTATCTTTATGGATTGACCTAATTAACCCTATGACGTAGAGCTACCTAATTATTCTTGACTTGGGGTTTTGGTCACTTCACATTGACCAAAAGCTCTCCTGCATTCTCCCTTATTAATAATAGTATATTAATATTAATAAATGATTAACTGTATATAAAAGGAACATAACTCTCTCTATTTACAAACATTTCTTGGCAATTTATTATTATGAAATTTTGTAGGTCAATCAGAATAAAGCACAAATACAGAAATTTGATCTTTCTTTCTAATTCTTATATCTTTCTAATACATCATTTTGTCATGTTGAGTCCAATAAAAGTAAGAATACAACAAAACAAAATTACAAGGAAAGTAACGGAAAAAACAAGTAAAAGAAAATATATGTTTGTAACGTAAGGAAAATATCTATAAAGACAGGACGAATACTTGAATTTCTTCGTAACGAAAAAGAAAATATAAAAAAAGTAACCGGAAAAAAAAAGAACAAGTAAAAGAATAAATATTTAATAAAGAGGTAGTGTATCAATGGGAAAAGGAAAATTGAGAAAAATAAAGACAACAAAAGTTAAAAGATAGATGTTGCTCAAATTCATGTGATATACATCATATACAGGGCGGCCCGACTAATTTCGTGGCCTAAAGTCAAATTTTATGAGGGACTTTAACTTTTTTATTAATAAAAAATATTTTATTTTTATTTAAAGTCTATTTTCCTAACTTTTTTTAAGATGCAAAGTTATTATTAATTTTTTATAATCAATTTCTCCTAATAAGTCTTTCTCAATTGACAATATAGCTAATTCATTTAATATCTTTGAGACATTGTTGATCTTAGGTAAGATTTTATCAATTTTAATTCTGAAACATTTTTTTCCGCTGAAGCAACGGTAATAGGAGTTATTAACATTATTCTATAAGTAATATAGGCATTTGGAAAATAATCAAACTTTTTTATTTGATTGAGTATATTAATTAAATTGTTATCTTCTAATTGTACTATTTTTCTTAATTTTTTTAATTCAGAAAATAAATCTAAACTATCAATATCAGGTTGATTATTATGATTTAAGGAGCATTCAAAATGAATGCAATACTTTTTCAAATTTCATCAACTAGTGATCTCAGTTTTTACCGCTAAATAGAAAACCAAAAATATTTTCATATGCTTCTAATTGTTCAAATCAATTTTTAAAGTGAAAAAACAACGCTGTCTACTACTTTCTCCGATCCATAATAAGTGACTTTTTTTACTTTTATTTTGGTCCAAAATAAAAGTCCTTTTATATAATCGAGAAGAAATTAATTTTATTTTTCAAAAATTTGCCCTTATTTACATATCTCAATGTGTCAAGTTAACAACATATAAATTTTAATTAAGGATAATTCAGTCAACATACATTTTGTTGGTCTTTAAGCTTATTGTAGCTTAATTTTAAGCTTGGTGTAACTTAAAGAGAGTGAATGGAAAATTGTGGGAAAAGAAATGGAGAGAAGTGAAATTTTGAATTAGTGCACTTTGTCTCTCATTGGAAGAAGGAAAGAAAATCTATGTGTATATATAGAGAAGCTCTTCTTCTAGCTCTTAAAGAGTTGAGAAGAAGGCAAGCCTCGCGCCGTCGTCGTCGTCGCTCGCTCGGCTCAGCTCGGCTTCGGCTTCGGCTTCGGTCAAAGATCAATTGATTGATTAATCTTTTTAGACAAAGGTCAGGTCCATTTTTTTTTTCCAGATTATTTTAAATCCGTTTTTAATTTCTCGCAATCTTCACACTTGTTCCAAAAGCTATGGCTGTTCTGAAAGGTTGCAAAACCTTTTCAGAAATTCCGAAAGATTGCAAAACCTATTTAGAAACAGTACCAAATGGCTATAAATATGTCTTGAATCCCATAATCTTTACTTACTAAATTTTCTGATCTTCTTCTTCTTCTTCTGCACAAAAATACTCCAGTGTGTTTTACGACCATCAAGTGCTTCGCTGATCACCAGAGTTTTTGGTACCGATACGCTGGTGAGTTAAATCGTTCTATCGTGGGAGGATATATTCCAAAACCTCGGGTACTTGAGGGGAATAATTTTCTTAAGGACACACTGTGTATTCAATGGGATCGGTTTATTCTTATATTATTTTTAAGAAAAGCTAAGGACGCTTGGACTAGCGCGCCCGCGCTCAGCACACGCTAGTGATCGCGCTAGTCAGGTTTCTCACTGTCCCTGGTAAATTTCACTAGTGCGGCCGCGCTAATCCCGCGCTAGAGCCTGCGCTAGTGAGGTTTCTCACTGTTTCTGTATTTTCAGAAAATTTATTATTTTATTTTATAGCAATACAGATTACTAACAATCTTAAGGAAATTATTATTTTTTTATTTTCTGTATTCTGATTGTGGAGATTAAAACTTGTGGCTTTTCTACTCCTTCTGAATTTTATTATTCTGATTTGAAGATATAAAAATTTCATCAGAGTTTTGGAATTCAGAAAATGATTTGAAGAACATAAAAAACTTCATCGTTTTCTATGAAATAGTATATAAAAACTTCGGTTTTTATTTATTATACATACTGTTTATTGTTGATTACAATATTGTTTACTGTTCTAGTTTTGCCATTGATTGAACTCTTCTGTTGTTGACAGTGAGAAATGACAATTGATAAAGGAAATTCTTCTTCGCCTGTTGCGACGACAACGATAGCCTTATCAAGCCGGACTGTTGCTCCACCGGCAGAAAAACCGGGGAAATTTTCTGGAGCCAACTTCAAAGGATGACAGCAAAGGGTGTTCTTCTGGCTTACCACATTTGGTATGCAGAAATTCACTAATGAAGAGCCTTCAGTGCCTGCTGCGGACATGCCGGACAATGAAAAGTTCATGATTGTTGAGGCGTGGAAGCAGGCAGATTTTCTTTGCAAAGGCTATATTTTAAGTGCTTAAGAGGATGACTTGTACAATGTGTACAATGCGATAAATAATTTGAAAGAATTATGGGACGCACTTGAGAAGAAGTACAAGACAGAAGATGCATGCTTGAAGAAGTTCGTGGTTGCCAAGTTTCTAGACTATAAAATGATAGACATCAAAACTGTGGGAACCCAAGTTCAGGAGCTTCAACTTATTTTTCACGACCTTATTGCTGAAGATATGGTCGTGAATGAAGCATTTCAAGTGGCTGCAATGATTGAAAAGTTGCCTCCTTCATGGAGAGATTTCAAGAACTATCTTAAGCACAAGCGCAAAGAAATGAAGTTGGAAGATCTTGTGATTCGTCTCAAGATTGAGGAAGACAACAAAACAACTGAGAAGAAGTCTCGTGGAAATTCAACGATCATGGGAGCTAATATCGTTGAGGAGACTGCTCCAAAAAGTAAGAAGAGGAAGAGATCTTCCGGACAGACTAAGGAGCAGAACAAAAAAAAATTCAAGGGCAACTGCCACAACTTTGGAAGAGTTGGTCACAAAGCCCCTGATTGCCGTCTCCCGAAAAAGGATAAGAATAAGGGACAGGCCAACATAGTGGAGAAGAATGATTACATTGATGATCTTTGTGCAATGCTTTCGGAAGACAACTTAGTTGGGAATCCGAAGGGGTGGTGGATTGACTCCGGAGCCACTCGACATGTTTGTGCTGTCAAAGAAGCATTTGCGACTTACTCTAATGCTAGTCCCGAAGAAGAGATTTCCATGGGAAATAATTCAACATCCAAGATTGAAGGTTATGGGAAGATATTCTTAAAGATGACTTCCGACAAGGTGTTAACGCTCAACAACGTTCCTCATGTTCCTACTATTAGGAAGAATTTAGTTTCTACTTCTTTACATGAGAAGAATGGATTCAAATGTGTATTTGTCTCTGATAAAGTTGTTGTGAGAAAGAATGAAATTTATGTTGGAAAATGCTATCTTACGGAGGGTCTTTTCAAACTCAATGTAATGGTTGTTGATAGTATGAATAAAATTTCAGTTTCTTCTTATCTGTTGGAGTCAAATGATTTATGGCATATTCGTTTAGGACATGTCAATTATAAAACCTTGCGGAAGTTAATTAATTTAGAAGTATTGCCTAAATTCGAGTGTAATAAAT
>ML393813.1:28813-55517 GCA_005239525.1 Nicotiana knightiana
CTTGCATAATGGATTCACCACCTTAGAGAAATCTTTGATAAACCGCCGGTAAAAACCGGCATGGCCAAGAAAGCTCCGGACTCCTCTCACTGAAATAGGTGGTGGCAATTTTGAAATAACCTCGATCTTTGCCTTATCAACCTCAATGCCATTCTTTGAAATCTTATGGCCCAAAACAATTCCTTCCTCCACCATAAAGTGGCATTTTTTTCCAATTCAAGTCCAAATTTTTTTCTTCACATCGAGCAGGGACTTTATCAAGATGACTCAAGCATTCGTCGAAACAATCCCCGACGACACTAAAGTCGTCCATAAATACTTCTAGAAAGTCCTCCACCATGTCGGTGAAAATTGCCATCATAGATCTTTGGAAAGTAGCTGGGGCATTACAAAGTCCGAATGGCATTCGAGCAAAGGCAAAAGTGCCATATGGGCAAGTGAAGGTGGTCTTCTCTTGATCCTCCGGGGCTATCAAAATTTGATTATATCCAGAATACCCATCAAGGAAGCAATAATAGGCTCGACCTGCAAGCCTATCCAACATTTGATCCAAGAATGGTAAAGGAAAATGGTCTTTGCGGGTCACCATGTTGAGCTTGCGGTAGTCCATTCACACCCGCCAACCGGTAACCGTTCTTGTCGGAATGAGCTCATTCTTATCATTTTTATCACTATCATTCCACCCTTTTTCGGAACGCATTGGACCGGAGAAGTCCAAGCACTATCCAAAATTGGATAGACCACACCCGCATCAAGCCATTTTATGATCTCCTTTTTCACCATATCTTGCATAGCTTCATTGAGTCTTCTTTGATGTTAAACAGAGCGTTTGGCACCATCCTCCATATAATCTTGTGCATGCAAAAGACGGGGCTAATACCCCGAATATCAGCCAAGGTCCAACCAATTGCTTTCTTCCTCTTCCTTAGCACTTTTAAAGTTGAGTCAACCTGCAATTGGGTTAGGCAAGAGGAAAGAATAACTGGTAAAGTACAAGAGGGACCAAGGTATTCATACCTGAGGTGGGAAGGAAGTGGTTCCAATGACAATTTTCTGGGAGCATAGGAATAAGACCCCATGCCTTGAATGGCATGGGTGCTCTCAAGCACACCCTCCACCAATGAGTCCTCGTGATTCAACAAGTCCAACTCCACAGGATCATCAACATGGATCATAAAACTGGCATCATCAATAATAACCTCGGACACAAGGTCCATAAAAGAGCACACTTCGGTGTTGTTGGTTTGCTTCATAGATTTGCACACGTGGAAGACCACTTTCTCATGACCAACTCTGAATGTAAGTTCCCCAGCTTCAACACGACCAAGGCCTTCCCGGTGGCAAGGAAAGGCCTTCTCGGTGGCAAGGAAAGGCCTTCCCAAGATAATAGGGACCTCAAAATCAACCTCACAGTCGAGGATAACAAAATCTGCTGGCAATATGAACTTGTCTACTCTCACTAAGGCATCATCAATAATACCTAGGGGCCTCTTCATTGATCGGTCCGCCATTTGCAAACGCATAGAGGTCGCCCTAGGTTGTCCGATCCCCAAGGTCTTGAACACAGAATATGGCATCAAATTTATGCTTGCCCCAAGATCACATAGGGCTTTTGCAAAGTCTGCACTCCCAATTGTGCAAGGAATAGTGAAGGCACCCGGATCTTCAAGTTTTGGTGCCATGGAGTGAACAATAGCACTCACTTGGTGAGTCATCTTAATGGTCTCACATTCCATGGATCATTTTTTTGTCACCAAGTCCTTCATGAACTTAGCGTAGCCTGGCATTTGCTCCAAGGCCTCAACCAAAGGAACATTTATGGTAAGACTCTTCATCATATCAAAAAACTTTTTAAATTGGGTCTCTTGCTTCTGTTTTTCTAATCCTGAAGATAGGGGGAGGTGGCCTAGGCAATGGTGCCTTTGGGGCCACCGACTCCAGCATGTCAATTATGTGTTCCCTAGACGAGTTCACATTTCTATCCAAATCCTCCCCATTGTCAGGAATGTCAATTCTTACCTCACCTTCACTTGGCTCATCTAATGCTTGCTCCACATCAGCAGGTAGCTCATCTTGGGGAACAACTTCATCATCATCAACAACCTTCTTTTGCCTCGAATTACTTGCCTCCACACCTTTTCCACTTTGAGTGGTTACCGCCATAGTATGATCGGTGTTGTTGTTGTTCCCACCCTTGGGGTTCACCACCGTATCACTTGGTAGTGCACCCTTCGGGCGTGTGTTTAAGGCTTGTGAAATCTGGCCCATTTGTACTTCAAGGTTTCGGATGGAACTAGTGAGAGAGGATATCTGGGCATCAGATTTTGCATTCCTCTCCATCATATATTTGAACATGTTTTCTATCCGACCCATTTCCGAGCTTGAAGAACTTTGCCCATGAGATTAATATAGAGAAGGGTTGCTTGGTTGTTGGTACATCGGGGGCCTTTGAAAACCTGACCCCCGATTAACTTCACCTCCGCAATTGTTGTTGTTATTTCTTCCATTCCAATTCCCTTTATTGTTGTTCCCCCATTGTCGGTCATTATTGTTGTTTTGTTGACGATCATTGGTATTGCTCCAATTTCTAGCATTGTTATTGTTCCAGTTTCGTGGCCTTTGGTTCCCCCAGTTTTGTTTATTACCTTGCCCTTGGTAGTTGTTTGCATACATAACATCCTCATCTTGATCATTTTAACTTTCATCTTGTTCATGACCACTTGGCCCTTGATCACCTTGATCACCATGGTTTTGCCTAACATTTCCCTGAGGTCTCCTTTGGTTTCCTTGCATATGAACTCCTTCCATAGCATTTACTTGCTTAGGCCCTTGCAAATGTTGGAGTTGGGCTTTAGCAAGTTGGTTCATGGTTGTTGTAAGCTCGGCAATTGCTTGCCCTTGTTCTTGGGGTTCCTTGTGGAGACTATTCACACCGATTTACCCTTGAGGCACATTTGCTCTACTTTTCCAAGCCGAATATGTGTCGGTCATTTCATCAAGAATCTCACATGCCTCCGGGTATGTCAACTTCATAAAATTACCATCGGCCAGTTAGTTGACCACACATTGATTTATCGTGTTGATTCCCCGTTAGAATGTTTGTTGTATCATAGCCTCGGTCATGTCATTGTTAGGAATTCCTTGACCATGGTTCTATAGCGTTCCCATATTTCATGTAGGGGCTCGTTTGGCTCTTGTTTGAATGCCAAAATCTCATCTCGAAGGGCTGCCATGTGGCTTGGGGATAAAAACATTGCAATAAATTTATTCGCAAGATCGTCCCAAGTGGATATAGAATGGTTTGGGAGACGCTCAAGCCCATCCAACGCTCTTCCCGTAAGTGACAACGGGAACAACCATAACCTTAATGCATCCTCAGACACATTAGTTTGCTTACTCCCCCAACATATATCAATAAAGCCTTTGAGATGCTTATAGGCATTCTGATGGGCGGCTCCGGTGAAGTATCCTCTTTGAGCATAACATTTGTGATTTGGAAGTTCCCCGCTTGAATACTTGGCGGGACTATTGCACTAGCATACCCCTCGTTTGGAAGGACCCGAGAAGTAGCTCTAGGGGTTGGAGGTGGGGGAGGGTCTGGAACATCATCCTGAATATTGGCCTGTCGGCCTCTTCTTTGTGGAGGAATTTGATTGATTTCATCTTCTTGATTGTCATAAACCTCCTCCCCTGGAATCACATTTCCTAGAGGATCGGCCATTGTACCTAAGTACACAAAACAAGGAAGTTAAAAATAGAAGGAAAGAAACACACACTACGCTTCTAGTCACAAATATAGTCACACCGTTAAAGCTCCCCGACAACGGCGCCAAAAAGTGACGACGCCTCACCCACACTACTATATAAGTATGAAGGCAAAGGTCGTGTAGCTTTTATTTGAATGGTCGGGATCGAATCCACAGGGAGCCTATAGATGGGAGTGAGTGTATAGGTGATCTAGAAAGGTTGAGTGTTTCTAATTGCACTTTTAAACATTGGTTGGTGTTGAACTATACTAAATGTATTGTATTGTTTGTAAGCTAATTAATGACTAACTTTGTTTTGTTTTTGTTGTTGTTTTATAATATTGATAAAGTCACTAGGGTCGTGACTGTGGCCTAGGTGGATACACAAAGGGATTCAATTTTAAGGTCGGGGAATTTTCTAGGGATATAGCTATAACCAAAGCACGAAGGTGCTCACTCTATACCTCTCGGTAGTTTGAGTGATTATACCCTAATTGACTCTCTCGAGTCCAATTGGGTGCCCAATAATCAAGCAATATAGGCTTAGGTAGGGTGTTACTCTCTCGAGGTTTAACCCGTTAACTAGGGCTCAAGTAGGGTTTTACCATTTCTGGGTTTAACCCCTTTGATTGGGACTACCAATCTCTTGATAATGCCCTAATTTCCTATTAGGCTAATTTCTAGACTCAAGTCTTCTTTCTCAAGAAAGACCCAAGTCATGAAAAGGTTAATTAGTGTTTGCAACCACTAATTATAGCAATAAAAACCTTGAAATAGCCTAAATAGCCAACACCCATTAATTTCCCAACCTTAATATCAAAACCCCATTATATACCCACACTAGGGTTGAGCCACAACCCTAGCTAATGGGTCTAGCTACTCATAATCAAAGATGAGAACAATGATAGAGAAGAAGAATAACCAATTTAATTGATTCCTAACAATGAAATTGAAGTTTTCAATGTTAAAAATGCAAGAATAAAACTAAAGAAATAAAAACCCTAAAATATTCACGAGCTCTCTACTCTGAAAAACAGCTGATATGTTCCAGATCTGTAAATAAATTATAAAATAGTCTATTTATAGTCTGCCAAATTTTCGGACAAAAATGCCCCCGCGGACCGCGAAAACACTACCGTGGTTCGCGAAAACATTAGGACCTCACTGGAACTCCACTGCGGTCCGCGAAACTTCGACCGCGGCCGCGGTGGGAACTTGCAATTCTTGGGTCTCACTGGAACTCCAGCACGGTCCGTGAAACTTCAACCGCGGCCGCGGTGGATGATAGTCAACTTTCTGAGCTCACTGGAAATGCACCGCGGTCCGCGAAACCACGACCGCGGCCGCAGTGGCTGATGGCCTTAATTTCTGAACACTGGAAATGCACCGCGGTCCGAAAAACCACGACCGCGGCCGCGGTGGCCTTGTTGACTTGAGTATCCTTGTTGGGTTTGATCCTTGTGCCGAATTCACTCCTATTTTGAGCATATTTTAGACTGAATGCCTTCATTTCTGGTTCAATCCTGCAACAAGCACAACGTATAAGCTTTCGGGGCTATTTTGTGTAAAATTGTATCCAAAATTCATGTATAAGGGCACGAAAAACGAGGCAAAAAGTCAAGTTATCAGTAGCTCGACAAATATCATCCGATCGAGGGTCGTGGAGCAGCTCGGCCTACAGGATCAAATCGTACTCGCAGCTCGGGTCTTGAATGATTTTAACATGGCCAGCGAAACAACTTAAGGTGAAATCATTTTACCGGTGAACGTAGCTGGAACAATACAACAAACCAAATTTCATGTAATCGAGGGCGACATGAGGTACAATGCCCGGCTCGAAAGGCTCTGGATTCACAACATGAGGGAATTCCTTTCGACTCTCTGCCAAATATTGAAATTCTCAACACCGAACGGGGTGAAAACGGTATATGGGGAGAAACATGCTACAAAAGAAATATTCCCGGTCGATGAGGTGATACCGATATCGGCGCTTTCGACAATAAAGGGATCAGAGGTCAAAGGAAAACAGGAGGCCAAATAGCAACCACAACCACCAACCTCGACTCAATCGGAAAAGCAGGGAATGGAAGAAGAGGACGAGGACTACTGGATCCCTCGATCCTTTATTATTCCCGAAGATTCCGACACCACCAAATCAACAGTCGAAGAGTTGGAACAGGTTATATTGATCGAGTACCTGCCTGAACAAAAGGTATACCTAGGTACGGGGTTAACCCCCAAACTCAGGAAGAAACTTATTAAATTTCTTATTGATAATATGGATTGTTTTGTTTGGTACCACTTAAATATGACAGGGATCCCACCAGGAGATAAAAACACATAGATTGAGTCTGGACCCGAAGTTCAAACCTGTAAAACAAAAAAGAAGGCCCTAGTCCGAGGTAAAACATGCATTCATCAAGGACGAGGTAACTAAACTTCTCAAAATAGGGTCCATTCGGGAAGTAAAATATCCCGAATGGGTAGCAAATGTAGTTGTAGTCCCTAAAAAGGGGAACAAACTTAGGATGTGCGTAGATTATAAAGATTTAAACAAAACATGTCCTAAAGACTCTTTTCCTCTGCCGAATATCGATCGCATGATCGATGCCACGACCGGTCATGAGACCCTTAGTTTTCTCGACGCCTACTGCAGGTACAATCAAATTCAAATGAACCCATAGGATCAGGAAAATACTTTATTCATCACTAAATATGGCACATATTATTATAACGTAATGCCTTTTGGACTAAAAATGCTGGCGCTACTTACTAACGCCTAGTGAAAAAATGTTCAAAGAACAAATAGGTAAATCAATGAAGGTATATATTGACGATATGTTAGTTAAGTCCCTGCACGCAGACGACCATTTAACATATTTGCAGGAAACCTTCAACATATTGAGAAAATATAGTATGAAGCTCAACCCCGAGAAATGTGCCTTCGGAGTCGGTTCGGGCAAGTTCCTCGGCTTTATGGTGTGAATCGGGGAATCGAAATCAACCTCGATAAAATCAAGGCGATCAAAGATATCACAGTCGTGGAAAACGTTAAGGCCGTACAAAGGTTGACAGGGCGAATAGCCGCCTTAGGCCGTTTCATCTCGAGGTCTTCAGATCGAAGCCATAGGTTCTTCTTGCTGCTAAAAAAGAAGGACAATTTTGCTTGGACCCTGGAATGCCAACAGGCGTTGGAAGAATTGAAGCGGTATCTCTCGAGTCCGCCATTGCTTCATACTCCAAAAGCGGACGAACAACTCTACTTATACTTAGCAGTCTCGGAAGTTGCGGTAAGTGGTGTCCTAGTTCGAGAAGAGGAAGGTACGCAATTTCCCTTTTATCATGTAAGTCGAACTTTAGGCGAGGCCGAAACCCGCTACCCACACTTAGAAAAATTGGCGCTAGCTCTAATAAGCGCCTCTAGGAAACTAAAACTGTATTTTCAGTGTCACCCAATATGTGTGGTGACCACTTATCCTCTAAATAATGTTTTGCATAAGCCCGAACTTCAGGACAATTGGCCAAATAGGCTATCGAACTCAGCGGGTATGATATCGAGTATCAACGTCGAATGACCATCAAGTCTCAAATCTTAGCATACTTCGTGGCCGACTTCACGCCAGCCATCGTACCCGAGTTTGAAAAGGAACTTTTGTTAAAATTGGGTACATCATCGGGGTGTGAACCCTTTTCACAAATAGCGCTTCGAATGTGAAGAGGTCCGGTCTAGGCATCATTTTGAAGCCGCCCACAGGCAATACAATTAGGCTATCTATCAAAACTCTAAATTGACTAACAATGAGGCCGAGTACGAGTCCATGATTGCATGTCTCGAATTGGCTAAAATCTTGGGAGCGGAGGTCATCAAGGCCAAATACGACTTCTTGTTGGTGGTAAACCAAGTCAACAGAACCTTCGAGGTTCGAGAAGATCGAATGTAGAAGTACTTGGATAAACTGCAAGTAGAATTACATCGATTTAAAGAGTGAACCATACAACATGTACCTCGAGAACAAACAGTGAGGCCGATGCCCTTGCAAATTTGGGGTCATCGGTCGAAGACAACGAAATCAACTCGGGGATTGCCGTACAACTTTCGAAGTCAGTGATCGAAGAAGGACATGCCGAAATAAACTCCACAAGCCTAACCTGGGATTGGAGGAATAAATATATTGAGTACTTAAAAAATGGGAAACTCCCGTCGGACCTTCAGGAATCGAGAACTCTGCGAACAAAAGTTGCACGATTCACTCTGGCCGAAGATGGAACTTTATACAGAAGGATGATCGATGGACCATTGGCAGTGTGTTTTAGATCAGGAGACACCAATTACGTCCTGCGAGAAATTCATGAGGACACTTGTGGAAACCATTCCAGTGCTGAATCACTGGTTCATAAAATCATCAGAACAGGATATTATTGGGCCAATATGGAGAAAGACACTAAGGAATTTGTTTGAAAATGCGACAAGTGCCAAAGGCATGCGCCGATGATCCACCAGCTAGGAGAGCAACTTCATGCAGTCTTATCCCAATGGTTGTTCATGAAATGAGGAATGGATATCGTCGGCCCTCTGTCATCGGCCACAGATAAAGCTAAATTCATTTTATTTATGACGTGAGTCGAGACTGAGATGGTTCAGACATGTTAAGAGAAGAAGCATTGATGCTTCTGTTAGGAGGTGTGAGAGGTTGGCCATGGAGAGTTTGTGAAGAGGTCGAGGTAGGCCTAAGAAG
Organism: Nicotiana knightiana; assembly: GCA_005239525.1. Classification (NCBI taxonomy): domain Eukaryota; kingdom Viridiplantae; phylum Streptophyta; class Magnoliopsida; order Solanales; family Solanaceae; genus Nicotiana; species Nicotiana knightiana. The sequence continues at coordinate 37,296 of ML393813.1, forward strand.
TACTGGGGAGAGGTGATTATACAGGACATGGTGCTGCTTCAGCTTACTAAGGACATGACCCTTGATAGGAGGGTGTGGAGGACCAGGATTAAGGTAGAAGGTTAGTGGGTAGTTTTTTTTGTTGTTCACCGATATTCTTAGTAGCATGCATGTCCCTTCATATTCTTATATTTTTATTATGTTATGTGGTTTTGTTCGTCTCGGGTATTGTATTTGGTACTACTTATCATTTATCTCTCCTTTTTTCGTTTCTCTTCCTTCTTTCTTTCTTTCCTCTTCTTCTTCTTCTTACCCTTCTTGAGCCGATGGTCTATTGGAAACAGCCTCTCTACCTGCATTAGGTAGGGGTAAGGTCTGGGTACAGACTACCCTCCCCAGACCTCACCTGTTGGGATCATACTAGGTTTGTTGTTGTTGTTTTTTTTTTTTTTTTTTTTTTTTTTTTTTTTTTTTGTTGTTGTTGTTGTTGTTGTTGTATTTCTCCAAGTGGGTTGAAGCACAGGCCTTCAAAAAAGCTAGAGAAAAATAAGTTATAGACTTCATCTAGGATCACATCATATGCCGATTCGGGATACCTGCCGAAATCGTATGCGACAATGGAAAACAATTCATCGGCGGCAAAATAAAAAAGTTTCTCAAAAATCACAAAATAAAAAGGATCTTATCGACACCGTATCATCCTATTGGGAACAGACAGGACGAATCGACAAACAAGACCATCATTCAGGAAAAAAAAGGTTGAACAACGCCAAGGGAAAATGGAGAGAAATTTTTTCCGAAGTCCTTTGGGCATATCGAACAACGTCAAAATCCAGTACGGAGGCAATGCCGTTCTCCTTAGTATATGGCGCCGAAGCCCTGATCCTGGTAGAAGTCGGGGAACCCAGCTCCAAGTTTCAGTATGCAACAGAAGAGTCAAATCACGAGGCTATGAATACAAGCCTCGAGCTACTAGATGAAAAACGGGAAGCCTCCCTCGTCCGAATGGCTGTACAAAAACAATAATCGAAAGGTATTATAATCGAAGGACCAACCTTCGTCACTTTAGAATCGGGGACTTAGTTTTTGAGAAAGTTACCCTCAACACTCGAGACCCAAACAAAGGAAAACTCATCCCAAATTGGGAAGGACCATATTAGGTCCTCGACATTGTCGAAAAAGGATCCCACAAGCTTGGAACGATGAAGGGCTAAACATTACCAAATAAGTGGAACATATCACTCCTCAAACGATATTATTGTTGAGGTATGACCGTATCCTTTTTCATTTACATTTTATACTAACTTATTTCAGGTGTTCGAGCGAAGGCATCGAAATTCTCTCCAAGCATGAAGTCCTTAGGTCTTAAAGCACGCGTTGCACTCTTTTTTCCTTCGACCTGTTTTTATCCCAAATGGAATTTTCTAGCAAGGTTTTTAACGAGGAAACCATTTTTTCATGCTAACTTAGAGTATCCGAGGCTTATTTACAATTATCCTAGAATACTGGAGGGCATCACCCTCGGATGTTATGTTTTCAAGGAAAATACTTCATGTCAACAGGGTCTCGATAGGAAAATTTTGTAAATAGCCAAACGGTCGAATGAGCCGTGTCCATGTAGATTGCTCGAGCCCTAGTGGCAAAACATGTACGCATGTATGAACATTGAAAGAAGTATTTTTCCTTACTAGATGTCTCGTGCCTTAATGAAATTTCTACTTTACAAGTTCCATACGTATGATTTTTTGTGGAAACTGGCTCAATGGCCGATTACAGCTAAACTTCGAACGATCAACCTCATACTCGGGGGCTGCCGTAAAAATTTGACATGTTTGAACTATTAAACTTCGAGACCAAAGACCTTAAAAGGGCAGCCCTCGATTTTATAGGCCAAGGCCACCGTACTCGGGGACTAACACTTTGAACAAGCTCAAAGTATAATTGGAAAAATAAACCCAAGAGACATACCCCAAGGCTATGGCCAAACTAACGCGGCTCAGAAACGTCTGGATTTTGCAATGAAAACAACCCTTAAAATTCCTTTATATACCGGTTAGAAAGGCTACCCTCGGCAAAATAACCAAAGGGCTTCGATTATATCGGCCCTCAAAAAATACAAACTTGTGCTAAGGCATAAAAAGCAAAGGGTTTCGATCATATTAGATCCCAAAAAAACCCTACGGGTACAAACTTACTTCATGCTAAGGCATAACAAATTCTTATATGTTAAGTTTTTTAAGCCGAAAAGGGCAAAAGACATTTTTTTGAGGCCATATCGGCCCGATTCAAGAGACTAAGGACCATTATATTTTTTGAGTTCGAGAGTCCATCCTCACTCAACTAAAACCTAAGGGTTTTACTACTTCGAGTTCGAGCAAGAGCCCACTCGACTACAAAGGCAATAATAGTTTGGCTTCCGCCAAGTTTCCTAAAACCCGAAATCTCAAAAATATTTTTCACGAGGCATGAAGTATATTAAAACTTTTACAAGGCACAAAGCAAATCAAAATTTTCACAAGTAAAAAATCGAGACGAAATTCAAAAAAGAAAGATTTATATATATATGAACGAAGTATTTACAAAGGACCAACCAAGGTCCTACACAAAAAAGAAAGAAAAATACAAATATCTTAGCTATTTTTGGGGGTGACTCTCTCCTCGAGGGCAGCTTCTTCCTCGAAACCCTTATCATTATCGGACCCGCTATTGCTGCCATCTTTGTTATCATCATCGCCATCATCGTCATCGGAAGAGCCAATGCTTTAGCTCCGGCTTCGTCCTCTTTTGCCTTCTCTATCTCTTCAGTAAGATCGAAGCCTCGAGCATGGATTTCCTCGAGGGTCTCCCTCCGAAATTGGCACTTAGCAAGTTCCTCAATCCAATATGCTCGAGTCTGAGCATTATCGACAGCCTCTCTCACTTGGGCTTGAGCAGCCTCAGCATCGGCCCGGTAGATGGACATCGTCTTCTCAGCCTCGGCCTTAGCTTGGACCTTTGCAAGTTCAGAAGCCATCTGAGCTTCGAGCTCTTCGATCTTCTTGGCCTAAGTCATGCACTTTTTCTTCGCACTTCGAAGTTGGGCTTCGATTGACGACAACTGGGCCAGGGCAGTCTCCTTCTCAGTAGCAAGGTAGTCCATGCCTTGCTTCCACTTGTAGGAGTCTTCCTTCACTCGGTCGACCTCCTCCCACAACAGCTCAATCCTCTCGATCTTTTGCTGCAGCTGTGATATTTAAGTGTTAGCCCCCGTTCCCGAATCAAGTCCATGTTTTTTCAAAAGTGTCATTACCTGCTCGTCCAGCTCGATTTGCTCCTTATGAGCTTTAGCCAAATCAGCTCGGAGGTCTTTAATCTCCTTATATTTCTGCCCACAGTGAAGCTTGAGAGCATTCCTCTCTTCTAAAATCCTTTGGAGATCGGCCTCGCATTGACTCAATTCAGCCCGGGACTTAGAGAAAGCCTGTATAAATAAGGAAATGAGTTAGATAGAAAAAGAAAAAACAAAGGAAAGCTACATCTACAAATAAATTTAAACTTACTCGGATCAGGAGACGTTGGGCCTCTTCGAAGAGGTTGGATGCATCACTAAGATCAGAGGCATCCTTGACCCCGGTAAAGCAATCCCGAAACGGATCCTCCCCACCGGGGACTCCGCCTAATTCGGGAGTCCTCATAGCTTGAGCATCCCGTATAGCCTCTTCGGAAAAGGCAGGAAGGAATAGCGAGTGACCTGCTGTCATTTCCCCAAGCGAGTCACTCGGGGAGCTCTGTTCAACTTGAGGGGTCTCGGGACTAGCCCTCTCTGATATGCCCACCATTTGACGAGAAGCAGCCTCGACCTCGGATGATTCGGGGACTCTGCCCGAATCCTTCTTCAAAGCCTCCTCAGCAATGTATTGATGCTTTGATTTCTCCAGCAAACAAAATATAAACCAATAAATATCCAAAAAGTTGCATAATAAGAATCACAAGTATAGTGTTATCAATTTCACTAACTATGTTAACTAATTACAACCTCAAAATTCTACTACATTTAACTTGTTACTATGCAATTCAAAACAATTTTCATTCTTGAATTCTTTAACCGTAACTTGAGTATCTTCCATATATAGTATAAAAACTTAATTTGGTTATATTTTTTATACTATGTTTGGAAGTATGAAGACATCACCAAATCTTACCAATCTGTGGGAACTTATAAACAATTGAATAATATATGCAAGTTTTGTCAATATGAACAATTTGTAATAACGTTATATTCGTCCAGCATAAGTTGTAAAAATTGCATGGGGCTCCCTATTTGGTCGCCCCTTTTTAATTTGTAGCCGCTTTATTTTTCTATTTGCATCCGTACCCGTTTTTCTTGTTGAAAGCCTTTTAAAAAGACGATTTTGCCCGTTTAAGCTGATATTTTTGTTAAGCACATTTAAGCTGCAGTTTTTATAAATGTACTAGAATACTTCAGCTCATGAAAAAGCTCTTTTGGTATGAACTTTTACTTCAGCATGCAGAAGAAAATTACATAGTGCAGGAGAAAAATTTCAGCACGTTTTTCTTGAAATTTTTAAAAATGAAGTAAACAACTTCAGCATTTTCTGCTGAAGTTTAGGAAAAAGTTCATGACAAAAATATTGAATGCAGGAAAAAACTTCAGCATATTTTAGTGCTGAAATCTTAGCAAATGAACTAAAAAACTTCAACTTGTTTAACTTCAGCATTCAAGAAAAAATTACATAGTGCAGGAGAAAAACTTCAGCACGTTTGTCCTGAAGATTTTACAAATAAAGTAAACAACTTCAGCATTTTCTGCTGAAATTTCGGAAAAAGCTCATGACAAAACTATTGAGCGCATGACATAACTTCAACATATTTTAGTGCTGAAGTCTTAGCAAATGAACTAAAGAACTTCAACTTGTTTAGACTGCAAGACAAATACTACAACATTTTTGGTGTGAAGTTTTAGCAAATTATGTAAAAACTCAGCTTGTTTAGCAAATAAACTAAAAACTTCAGCATGTTATGCAGGATAAAACTTCAGCATATTTGAATTTTTAGCTTTGACGTTAAATTAGGTTTAACGTGAAGAATCTTTTGCTTGATTTTGGAATTCAACGTGAACTTTAGAGGACATTTGAGGAGAGACAGAGTGACGGAGGAGATCCGTAAAGTGATTTATGCGTGATGCATCTTTTATATGTTTTGTCAGAGGTATAATAGTCATATAATTGCAAATTTTTTGTCAGCTGGCTACCAAATTAATAATTTTTAAAAATAGGGTACAAGTTAAAATATTGCACAAATATAGAGTACGGCGGCAAATACTCCGCATAGGTTGGTCCATGCATTGGAACTTGTTAAAAAAAAAGTGCAAAGTTATGAGCCATAGCAATTTTTGCAAAACTTACTTAAATCGGGATAAAACTTAAACAGTGGCCTCAAATGATGCTAGTTTTGCAAATCTCCCTAGCTTGAAAGTTCAAAAGCCCATAGAAGGTCGAGGTTTGGACTTGGGAGCAATGGGGAGCAAGAAGAGGAAGAGAGGGGAGAGAGGCACTACTCATCCCCGTAACAAGTACTTTGATAACCCACCAGATTTCTCCGTCTTAGCCTCTAAATACTCTACCTTTGCACCTTACGTTTTCTATTCAGGTGATGCTCGTCGACCGAAAATTGATTGGACTGACTTCAATGCCACCCGTGAACTCACCAGAGTTTTGCTCCACCATGATCATGGCCTCAATTGGTAAATCCCCTTTATCCTTCAGGTTCTACTCTCTTATTTATGTAAAAGGGTAGCTGAGTTTTTGTACTAAAGAAGAACGTTATATAAAAAGAAATAAAGAAGATTGCTTACTTTTTAACATTAAAATATTTTACAACTTTGAATTAAAACCACTCAAATCTTCATATTATTAAATAAAAAAAAAATTAATGTACAAAGTTAAAGTTTTGGTCACTGTGCTTGTTAGGCCATTTCTTAGTTAAGTTGGTTTTTTCCTTCAGAGTTTTGATGACTGTTGTCCTCTTACTTGCTCTGTGAGCTTTGATTCAATGGTAAAAGTAGTACTACAATGCAGAATGTGTGGTAGTTGCACGCAAAGAGTTCGAATCTTGTGTAGGTAAACAATAGATTTGTCAGTTACCAAAAGAAAAAAAGAACTCTTTAACCAGAACGCTTTGGCTTATTTGGTGTCATTTTTGATTGCTTAAAATCGATAGTAGATGTAAAACCATAAATGAAATATATAGTTGATGTTTCACGTATGAGTTTTAACTTTTAAGCTTGAAGAAACTGAATGTGTTACTTAATTACTGATAGCAGGATGCTCACCAAGCTGCATATGAACTTTGATACAATCTAAGCCTAGAACCTACTTAAAAATAAAAAGGAGAAACTCTTGTCTGTAGTTTAGAGGCAAGCATAGGGCGGGTATTTTTCTTTCAATCACGTACGCCTGAACGTATTTTTTTTGTTGAGTAAAGGTTTACGATTTTATAAACGCCTGAACTTGTTTTCTATGTAGGTGGATTCCCGATGGACAACTTTGCCCTACAGTCCCCAACAGATCTAACTATATTCATTGGATTGAAGATCTTTTGTCATCGAATGTCATTCCTAAAGTTCAAGATGACAGAAACTGTATTAGGGGTTTTGATATAGGAACAGGGGCTAATTGCATTTACCCTCTTCTCGGTGCATCTCTTATGGGTTGGAAGTTTGTTGGCTCTGGTAGCCCCCTCTAATTTGTAATTTTCTCCCTTGCGTCATTGTTGATGTTTGGCTAATAAAATTGCATTATATATTTACAAAACACTGATTTCTTCATATGTGTCATCTGTTTTGCTTTATAACAGATGTTACCGACGTAGCTGTCGAGTGGGCAGAGAAAAATGCCAAAAGTAATCCTCATATTTCTGAATTGATTGAAATCAGAAAAGTTATCATGGAAACCCCATCATCTTCCAAGGAAGAGTTGAAGGATGAACCAGGGAAATATGGCCAATGTACAGACGTAGTCTTCGACAATGGAGAGACTGTTGTCGTTGGACCTTCACCTCCTTCTCATCTCCCAGTGCACTCAGGTATAGGAAAGAGTTACGATGGACCACCTATACTTGTCGGTGTTGTCAAGGATGGGGAGAAATTCGATTTTTGTATGTGCAACCCTCCATTTTTTGAGACGATGGAAGAAGCTGGATTAAATCCAAAGACTTCTTGTGGTGGGACTATGCAGGAGATGGTTTGTCCTGGTGGAGAGAATGCTTTTATAACTCGTATTATTGAGGATAGTGTTCAGCTCAGGGAATCCTTTCGGTATGCTTTCAGTCTTTGAATCTGGTTTATTGCGTTGTGTGTTAGAGAACTTTATCATGGAAGCTCGATTGAAGAGTCCTTATATTTGCTGACCCCATCTTTGCCAGGTGGTACACCTCAATGGTCGGAAGAAAAACTAACCTAAAGGTACTGATGTCAAAGCTTTGGGAGGTTGGAGCAGCAATAGTGAAGACAACTGAATTTGTGCAAGGCCAGACATGCCGTTGGGGTCTTGCCTGGTCATTTCTCCCTGTTTCCAAAAAGATGGTACCATTCCATGTGGCTGAGAAGAATAACATGTCGTTCATGCTTGAGGTCTGTTATTACTAGACTTTTATTCAGTCATCTATTCAATCATGGGAAATCGGTGATTCTGATAAATCAGAGCTCAAATATCATAAGCTTGTCAGTAAAAGTTAGAACAAGTAATTTCCTTTTCACCTGATACTGTCTCTCACTTTTTATGTGTAAGCTTTGTCTCTTTTGTTAGAGATGGTGCTGTACAATTATTTGCAACGTCAAGTTTGACTATGAATTTTTGGGTTTAGAATTGGAGCTTAAACTGAAATATTATTTTAAGTTGAAATAGTGGTTTAAAATGTATTTCAAGTGAAGCTTATGAAATCTTAAAAAAAAAAACTCACAAATCTTCAACTACTTCTATCTTCATTTTCAATTGTAGTTCATTGTCCAAACGCAATTTCAACTTCCGCGAACTTTTTCAACATCACTTCAAATTTTATCCACTTGCATACTAAGTTATGGGGTTGAGTTTAGTATTTTGACAGTTTTGACTATGGTGTGGATTGGTTCTTCTTTAGGGATGCGTAACAGATATGGGGGTTGAGTTAGTATTTTAACAGTTTTGACTTCGGTAAATGTGGCTTCTTTAGGGATGTGTAACAGGTAGTTTTGATGGCTGGGAAGAATTCACTTGGAAGTAGAATCAATCTAATATCATTCTGTCATTATAGAAAGAGCAAAATTCATTTCGACCCCGTCATAATTCTCAATCAGTTCGGTGCACGGGGTGTGGCTGAAAAGCATTGCTTCATTTTGTTCTTTATAGGTCACAATCTTAGTTACAAAAAAGATCAACTTTCATAAATCCATTATTTATGCTGTGTGCCAGTGGTTTAGCATGTGGAACAGACCATGAGATCATGGATATAATGGTTTACTGTGATCTTTACTTAACAAATTATCTGATCACTATTGCTATCAGTTGAGATCTTTTTGTTTTGGTGTCTGATGATTATCTTGTATAAAATTGGATCATATCTACCATATATTTGCAACTTGCAAGTAATACTTTTGAATTTGGATTGGGTAGGAAGCATTGGTTTGTTCTTCTAACCATTTAACTGCTTGACTTACCTTAATATATCATTATTTTCTCCCTCAATCTCCTTAACCACAAGGAAATTTTTTGGTGGCGAGCTCTGTGCTCTGCCCGTATTCCCACCCCACCTGAACCCAGGAAAAAAAAGTCAATTGGCACTTATATTGTCATTGTTATCCTTTTGCATGGACTGATTGTTGACAAATTATGTATTCACCTAGGTTTTGAACTTCTGCCTTATGTATGAGTTCATGTGCTTCTCTAGGCAGACTAACTAGTTTCTGCACAAAGTGGTTGGACTAGTTCTGTTAATTACTTCCATTGCTAGTAGTTCCAAGATTTCTTACTGATTTTCAACATTTGTTTAGGGTCTGCAGCGCCATCAGAGTGCCATTAATGTATTGCAATCAGTGGAATCCTATTTCTGTAGTATTGGCGCATCCTCTAAATTAGACTCTGCCTCGTTTAATGTTGAGGTAAGCTCCACTTGTTCTTCTATCTGATTATTACCCTACCTGTTACATATTTTTCCTGAATCTCAATGTTTTCTTATAGGTAACTTTGTCAGGCGAGCAATGTAAGTCTATCTTGAAGACCCAGTCACAGAATGGAAACGAACAGGATATACCAATATCTGCAAATTATTCCTCCGGCCAACTGAATGACATGCGTCTACGTGTTTCTGTAATTCTACATACTATTTAGCATATTGTGTACTTCTGTCATTGGAACCAATGCCTGGTTATTCTTGGGGCTTGTTAGTCTCACTATTTAGCATGTTGTGGTTTGTTAACTAATGCGTCGTTGCATCTATAGGTCTTCCAGCAGATACCAGGGACACTTCTGGTGAGGGGATCATTGCTCCAGAAAGAGATCCCTGTATCAGGTTTGTCCAAAATCATTCGGTCATATCCAATCAATCCAGTTATATTTCATTTTCCTATTTTCATTGCTTCCTAATCTATTTGGTCAAAGCCGGTAGTGTCTCATCCCTCTTTGGCAGATTATTTTGATAAGGTAATTTGGTAAATAATTATATTTTTGAGAAACCTCCTAACAAAACATGTTCTCTACAAATGATAACCAATTTTTTTCTATTAAAACAAGAATCACATGGGTGCACCAAAAGCTCACTAAAAATCATGCTGTTACTTACATATACAAAGTCATTTTCTACCCCCTCACAAGCTCTCCTATTTCTTTACTTCCACTGGACTCACATTATAGGCCACATGGCAATGTCCTATGTTTTCTCTTCCTTCTTCTAAAAGCCCAGCTCTGTAGGACTTCGACAGAAACTACAGAAAGAAAAACATGTTTGTTAGCCTTACCTCAACATTCTCTCTTACCCATCCTTGATATTTTATCTGTTTTTGCAGGGGCGTTTTCTTTTATATTCCAGCAATTACAGGAAGTTTTGAAAAGCAAATTCAGTAAAGGCACCAGATGATGGTTCCTTCTCTTGATGCAGAAGATAACCTGCGTATGATCTGCTGAACTACAAGTGAGATAATACAACGGTGACTTATGTGTATGGTTAAGGGCTGGGTAGGTTGTGTAGGAAATGTTGAGGATCCTAGCAATTACAGGAAGTTTTGAAAAGCAAATTTAGTAAAGGCATCAGATGATGCTTCATTCTCTAGGTGCTAAAGATAGCCAGTGTATGATCTGCAGTACTACTAGTGAGATGAAAGCAGTGTGACTTTTATGTATATTTCTTTTGAGTGTCTAAAATAAGTATGGAGTGAAATTAACAATTCTTCCTCTCCTTTCTTGCATTATTTAATTTTCTAAAAGAAATTTGTCTTTTCAGGGGAATTCAGGGATTGATAAAATTGTATTATGTATCTTTTGAACGACATGTTATTTGTGTGATAACCGATAAATTCTCGAGATCCATTGACGCATGGTTCAAAATTCGGCGTATAATGGGCTCACCATCTATTCTTTCTCCACTTAAATACCAAGTTTTTGTCTGTAATAAGGTTTAAACGACTGCTGATACTCTTCATAATACTAGGGTTATCACACAGACGGTGATATAGTTCACACCTAATTAACAATGTATCTATACCCAGAAGCGGATCCAAGATTTTTATGTGATGGGGCACAATATTCTGTTCAACCAGTGCCCCTTAAAGGCTTTTAGTGTTCCGGGTGCCAAGTATTTTAAATCAATCATTTTCAAGGTATATATATACATATACATATATAGGATTTCTGTCGAAACTAACGGGGTCCAGTGACCATTCACTATAACACATAGGTCTGCCGGCGTCTGTACTTCATGCATGAATGACCTGTAACAATATGTTATGTAGAAAACTAAGACGATTCTCTGACGACTAAGTTTATCGATGAAGATAATGATAAGTTCAAAGATCTGCTGGTGGTTGATCAATCCAATCAAGGCCGCCAGCATGAACAATTGTCTGAAACAAATTAGGCACTTGTGAGAAAAGTGAGAACTCACTGGGTTGTTGTTGTTGTTGTTGTGTTGAAACCATAGAGGCCTAAAGACACCATTTTGAGGATCATATGAAACCAAATTGCCCCAGTTGGTTAAATGGATCAATCTCGTAACCAGCTTCCCCAATACTTCTCCAACTGTTGCCACTAAGACTAAATACTTGAACTTCTGAAGTCCAATTTGGAAAGAACCAAGATCGTTATATGTGATCTTGATCACCTTGTACTCTCTGGTAACAGGATGAAAACCAAATCCAAAAACCAAGCATTTACTCTATTTTCCAAGTGTCTTTTAGTTTTTCCAGGAGCAATTTTATAGGACTTGTAATGCATTTTGTGCCTACGTTTTTAGTTGTGCACAAGACTCTTGAGTTGCTCTTTTGAGTATTTAGAACATAGATGTCATTGGCTTTAAAATATTTATTTGGACTAATATGTATTAAATCTAAAATATAATCCAAATATCTTATGAATTAAAATTATAATTATTTAAATGCAAACAACAACAATATCCTCTATTTCAAGTCTTGTTGAAATGTTAACTTGTCAAACCTAAAAGATCAAGTTGAATTATTAATGTAGAAACAAGAAAAAGAAAATTACTAATCTATATATATACCATATTAAAAGCACTAAGCCCCTTATCGAAGTTTAAGTTACATTCCTAATATTTCGGATATTAAAAGTAACTACAACTTTTGGCTATTAAATCTTCTCATTGGAAATTTGGAATTATGTAGGAAGTCCTAATATTTAGGACTTTAAAATTGATTAAAATTTTACTTTATATAAATTTTTCCTTATTAAAATATTTTTTCTGCATAAAGAAAATTTTACGTCAGTTCCTATATTTTAGATTTCTAATGTTTTTCTCCATGTTACAAAAATGAAAGAATACGACTATGAATATTATTCCATTGAAAGATGAATGTGTCAACACCAAGTCTCATAAGGAATTCTTAGTGATTATGGACAATTTCTGCCTGTTTTCTATTTAAAATAAATTAAAATTAATATTCAATAAATCGATCGAAATCGATCTATTATTTCGATTGATAATTTTAACTTTTTAATAAAATCGACCGAAATCAACGATAACTTTGACGAGGATAATGAGGGAAATGAAAATGACGACATAGGGGGTTTTCCCTTTCTTGAAGAAAGTGATGATAACGCCGATCATGAGGATCTTAATGAGGAGGGAGGTCAAACAATTCATCTCTCCATTTGATTCCTTGCGAATTTCTGTCAATCTAGTACTTCCTTGTTCAATTTTATTTGTTCATTAGACAAAAAATATATTTTTATTTTTACTTGTCTCTTTTAGTAAATTAAGACTTTTTGAAATGTTATTATTAACTACTCATTACCTAATTTATTTTCCAAGATTTTTGAAATGCTATCATTATTAGGGGTTATATGATAAATATATACTACAATTATTATTTTTTAAAGGACGTGAAAAGTTTAAAATGAATAAGTAAAAGTGAACGAAGGGAATAATAAACATCTGATTTAAAAAACGTTATCTCGAAAAACTCACTGGAAAAAGAAACAACAAATGATATTTCATATAGAAGAAAAAGAGTGAATATCTAGGACAATTGATGAAGTTAATTTCACTCTTTTACCCTTATATAATAATTATGTCACTTTTTTTTTAAAAAATTTATTAAAGTAACTGAATTTATAACTACTATGGACTAAAATCACAAAATTATTGTATGAGTCAAAATCTGGTCAAAAGAATTCTATTTAAGGAAGGACGACCAAGGGTCAATCAAGCCAAAGTTATGTACAGGAAGTAGTATACATGCGAGTAGCGCAACTACGATCGAGGTCGAGAACTCTGATCGGCTCAAACGGCTAGCTTAGCAATTAGATACTTTGGAGGAATATTCCACAGGATATCCTCAAAACTCAAGCACTTTAGTTTAGGACCGTCGGGAAAGAAAAGTGTCCTATATACGTAGTAAGGGAGAGGAATTCAGAGAAGGAGGCTAAAAGAAGAAGACAAACACACCTCTTTTAGGGTGGAGAGAGTTTATCACTTTATGCTCTCCGCCAGAAGGAGAAAAGTCCGAAGATTCTTGTATTTCGTCCATCGATCAACTTTATCAAACAATGTGGATCCGCCTTGCTCGGGATTGGATGAATCTTTTCCTTTATATACATTTTGTTGTCATTCGATGTTATTCAATACACAGTCTTTTTCTCATACCATAGAAATCGACCACCATTATGGCCAATGTTTATATCCTACTATACTTTTACATTCTCGTTGTACATCTCAGATCTGGGGTTAATTATCTTTAGCTAGAATTTGCCTGCTATCTTCTTACTTAATTAGTTTAACAAAAAGGCATAAAGCTTTTTGGTCAAACAATTTTGCGCCGTCTGCAGGGAATTTCTAGTTAAATTTTTAGTTTCCTCTAGATCCAAATTCAATTCTAGTTCCACTTTTTGTTCGTTGTGGCGTCATCCTTTCGTTACAAATGCAGACTTGAGAAATTCGTAGGCGAACTCTTGAAATAGACATACCAATCAAGGTTAGATCTTTGCATATATGTACGGGATGTTCTACGAGATCTTAGTGAATTATATTGTCGTTGCATGATGCTGGAAGGCATGTTATTTATGCTAATAGAATGAGGTCGTGACTTGTGAGGATTTTTTAAAAACAGAAAATTAAAATTATGTTTGATATCGATATGAAAACTATGTTTTGTTGTAGTAGTGGCTTTGGTGTGTCATGCATGTAAATTATTAAAGTAGGATTATAGCCATTACGTATAAAGCACGTCCCCAATTCTATTTCCAATTAACGCTAGACATCAATTTTATATATTATATATATTGCTCTCTCTCTCAGAGAGGGATAATAGACGGTTGTGTAATTCTTTAAAATGATAAACTTGTCTCGCTTTTATGCTTATGGTGTGGCTTATGTATCCTTTGGTTTTGTGCACTCGAGATCGGATCAGATTGGGTCACAAATGCGTCGAGATTAGATTGGGACTCGAACTCGGGATCCCAACAGGTAATGTGATTTGCCAGCCCATAAGGTGCCTAGATTCGACTAACAACGAAGCTGAGCACGAGGACGAGATTGGATCTAAAGCTAGCACTCGAGTACGGAGAAAAATGAGCCGTCCTACGGTTGGACTCTCAGCTCGTCGTCAATCAAGTCGCATGGACTTCCCAGATCAAGGAACAGAGACTGCGGAAACACCAGGCCAAGATCTACAAGTTGTTACCCTAGCTCAATGAATGTCAGCTTGACCAAATCCCTTGAGCACAGAATGCCGAAACAGACGACCTTGCATAACTGGTAGCGGCCACCAAAAGCATAACCGGAGAAGGGAACGTGGTCGCTCCCCTCCACTCATCGATCAATCAAGTCGAGGTAACGAACGATTTCATTTGGTTTTAACTTAGTGTTTTTTCTGAGTGGGTAGAAGCAGGAGCATTCTCCCAGATACGCGAACATGGAACAACAACCGTCATACAAAAAAAAGGGAGATCAGTTGCGACAACGGACCCCAACTCATCAAGAAAGAGGTCGCTGAATCCTCCGAGAAGTAGCATACCACATGAATACTCTCCATGCCATATCTCACAGCAGGCAACGGGCAAGCAAAATCCTCCAATACATCAATACTTAACATCATAAAAAGAAAATCCAAAGACGCCGAGAGACCATATAGACTGGGACTGGATTGCCAGCCCGGGAAACATGCAAATCTCTCTAATACATGCAGGAAAAGCATAAGTGCATGAAGCTCGCCCGTATTTTCGTCGAAGCGACGCTGCGTCAATCAAACAAGTTAATTTCGACTTCGCTCGAATTAGCCACGAGTTAAATTCGACCTCACTTGAATTCATTACGGGTTACATTCGACCTCGCTCAAATTCACGCCCATGCGTAGGGCTATGCATAATTTGGTAAATACCGAATTACCGCATCGCAATCACATATTTTGGTATTCGGTATTCTTTGGTATTCGTTATGGTATTTGGTTTAAGTTTTAAATAAAAGATATTAGATATGGTATTTGGTATTTTAAAATGAAATACCGAAATACCGATACCGTACCGAAATCTATATTATATTACACAATACACATTTTATTAACTATAAGTATAAGAAATCTAAAATTTTACTTTCTTTTATTCTCTAATTTCATCAATTGACTTTAAGCAAGTAACAAGACATTTCTCTATGTTTTCTCTCTCTAGGTTGGTATATGCTCGTTTTGGACAAAACTTTTGTCAACAAACATTTTTAGTTGTATACTTTTGAGTACTTTAATTAAGAATATACCGTCTATGACTCTATGCACTAGTTAGTATTCAAACTGAATAAACCGAAGTTACCGAACCGAATAAACCGAAACCGAAACCGAAAGGAGAAAAACCAAAGAATACCAAATTTAATTAGGTATGGTATTGGTATAGTATTTTACGAAACCAAATACCGAAAATAACAACCGAAATGTCTAAATACCGTACCATACCGACCGATGAACACCCCTACCCATGCGGCCCCCGGCCATCATCGATCAAACGAGTTAAAATCGACCTCGCTCGACTTAACTACGAGTTAAATTCGACCTCGCTCGAATTCGTTACGGGTTACATTCGACCTTGTTCGAATTCACACCCATGCGGAACCCGACCATCATCAATTGAACAAGTTAAATTCGACCTCGCTCGAATTAACTACGGGTTACATTCGACCTCGTTCGAATCCACGCCCATGCAGCCCCCGGCCGTCATCAAACAAAGGTAACATTCGACCTAATTCGAATTGACTCATATCCAACCCCGTTCGAGAAAATTAATGTTCGGCCTCATTCGAAACACTCGAAGAGTCAAACATTCGGCCTCACTCGACTCGACACGTATTTGACCTCGTTCGAAATAATTAACGTGCAACCTCGTTCGAATTAGTCACATTCGACCGCGTTCGAACCAACTAAGAGTCAGGGATTCTCACAAAGAAAAACATTCCAAAAAAGGAAGAGAAGGACCAAAGAAGTACAACAAAAAAAAGAGATCAGCTGTTCCATTCCAATAAAAATAAAAAGTTCACAAAGGGACAAAAGGGCGCCCCCACAAAAAGAAAAAAACAAAAAAAAAAGTACAAAAAGCTTCACGCTACATTATCTCCACCCACGCTGTCACCGCCTTCCCCGCTTGGTCCAGCAATGTCACCTCCACCGTCGCTCACTCCATCAGCATATTCATCATCGAACGCAAGCCCGTTTTCGACCTCCTCATCTCCGCCGGTCTCCGGTGTCGTAGGGTCATAGCCGCACGCAAGCCGAGCTTCACGTGCCTTAGCATGAGCATCTTCGAAAGCCACTTCATGAACATTCCCCGCTATTATCAAGCCCATGTATATATCCCACTGAACCTCAGCATGGATCCACATCTCGTATAAATGACGAGGAACATCAAGAGAGGCAGATACATGAGAGGGAGCCTGAGCTAACAACCGTACTTTCTCAGTATTGAGAGCATAAACTTGATCGCCCATGCTCGAGACATCTCTCTCAAGCCCACCAATTCGCTCATCGAGCCGCGCCTCCCTTAATGCGGTCGTTTCCACTTCAGTTGCACGTTTAGACCTAAGGATGCGGATAGAGTCCCCCAATGCCACTGCCCTCGCCAAGGCCGCTTCCCGGGCCCCCTCAGTACCTTCCAACTCAATCACCTTCTCCTCCAACTCAGTCACCTTCTCCGCCAATTCGACACTCAGGCCAGCGACTCTATTTGCGCTTTGCTCAAGCTCTACCCACAGGGCCACCAATTTCGCCTGAATATTGACACACTCAGCCACGACCCCCTTGCCCACCTCAAGCTCTTCTTCCTTGGCGCTAAGCAACCCCTCAAATTCGCTGCATCTGCCAATAGATCGCATCAGGTCCTCGTCCTTCCGGTCCAACTCCTCTCTAAGGGATTGGAAAGTGCCGCCTACTCTAAGCCGCACATGTATCTCACGACACTTGTCACGATACCGGCGGTACTTTGAAACCACTTTCTGGAAAATGGCAGCCTGTTTTTCCTCCCGACGGTTTCTCTCAATCTCCAGATAAAAGTCTGAAGAAAGAAAAGAGAAGAAAAAGGAAAGGGTCAGAAATCAGCAAAAACGGAAGGCGCGAAACGAGGAAAACAGTAAAGAACTCACCCTCAAAGCCATCCTAGATATGCCCGTTACAAATCGGTATCTCTGAGCTCCTGAAGGGCCCTATTTTCGGCGGAGAGCAAAGGGGGGCGAAGGAGGGCACCAAGCTCACCGTATCCTCCAACAAATCACAGTCCGAAGGAATTTCGATCACGCGAGAAGAACCATCTGTTCTTACCTCGACCCGGGTGAACCCCTCCTTAGACATTCTCACATCCTCAGGATCAATATCAGATCCGGACTCATAGTCATCTATAACCACTCCCTTCGCCCTCACGCCGGCCGAAGAGGGAACATCGGCTCGCTGTGAAGTCGATGGATCATCCCTCAGAATGACCATAGCCGCCCCTGAACTCTGCCCTTCTTCCAAGGAAGCCAGCTTCACGTCCGAAAGGGGAACAATCTCCACGCCCAAAATAGTGTCACTGCCCGGCTCAAACACTGCCAACGCGGGTTCACCCCTCGAAGGCCCCTCATCCCCGCTCATCCTGTCAGTCACTATCCTTCGCCTTTCAACGGATCCTCTTCGTCTTTGCCCTGCGATGACTCATCAACTAGATGTAAAACTGTGGAAGCCGGAACCTCCACCAGGGGAGCAGCATCTTGGAGGTTGAGTCCACACGAGACCGGAGTCTGCTGATGCGAGGCTAGAATTCATAGTTTAACATGTTATATGCCTTACATTTTATGTGCGTTAATGATAAAAATACACTTTTTATGTGCTTAATAGAGTTTATTTCATGTGTAGGTGAATTGGAGATGGAAACCGAGCTAAATGGATGCAAATACGTCGAAAATACGCTTGAGAGGCGAAGAGGGAGCACCCTGGCCTTATCCAGACGTTTGCCTTCTAAAGCCAGGCTGGCCCTGGCGTTAGGGGGGCGTTAGCCTCCTAAAGCCAGGCCTGGCCTGGCCTTATCCAGGCCT
>MDKJ01006321.1:0-12807 GCA_005239525.1 Nicotiana knightiana
CTGTTTAGCTGTTTGTTTTGCTTAACAGATTCAGTAATTTATATATGTTTATGAAATGTTGAAGATGAGTTGGAAATTTTGAAAAGAAACTGTAAATATGTGATTTTTGGCTAGCCTAGTTCCACGATAGGCGCCATCACGGCCATTTTAGGATTTGGGGTCGTGACAAGTTGGTATCAGAGCCTAGGTTACATAGGACTCAACGGTCATGAGCAGGTTTAGTAGAGTCTTGCGGATCGGTACGGAGACGTCTGTACTTATCTTCGAGAGGCTGCAGAACCCTTAGGAACAATCTCATTTTTTTTGAATTCTGTCGTGCCATTTTGTCGATTCTGGAAATCTAAAATTCTGTTGTTTCATTCTCTCACAGATGGTGAGTACTCGCGCTACCGATAAAGGTGACCAACCACCAGCTAGACCAACGAGAGGTCGAGGCCGCAGTTGAGGCCGTGGTAGAGGTAGGGACCAGTCTGTGCAGCAGCCGGGGCAGTACCCGAGGGTCCACCCACCATTCAGGATCAAGTTTCCGCTGCAGATACTCCAGCGGGACAGGCTCAGGCACCGGCAGTGCCTATTGTTATTCCAGGTCTTCAGGAGACCTTGGCTAAGATCTTGACTGTATGTACCGCCCTTGCTCAGGCAGTTGCTGCTACTTCTCAGGTCGGGGGAGGCAGTCAGACTCCAGTTGCCCGGACACCTTGAGCAGGTTACTCAAGGCCATCAGACACCGAGGGCGGTTCCAGCCCAACCGATTGCTCCAGTTCAGGACGTTGTGGTTCCGACTATGCCAGAGGATGAGCATCGTAGCCTGGAGAGATTTAGTAGACTTCAGCCTCTGACATTAAGTGGTGCTGAGGGCAAGGATGCCCAGGGCTTTCTAGATAAGTGTCAGAGGATGCTTCATACTACTGGGATTCTGGAGACCAGTGGGGTCTCGTTTCCTACTTTTCAGTTTTCTAGGGCTGCTTTTACTTGGTGGGAGTCCTTTGAGAGGCGTAGGCCTGTTGGTTCAGCACCCCTCACCTGGCAGCAGTTCTCCACTATCTTCTTGGAGAAGTATGTACCCTAGTCTCACAGGGAGGATCAACACAGGCAGTTTGAGCAACTGCGTCAGGGGGAGCTATCAGTGACGCAATATGAGATGCGGTTTACAGAGTTGGCTTGTCACGCCACCGAGTTGGTTCCTACCGATAGGGAGAGGATTAGGAGGTTTGTGGATGGCCTCACTTATCAGCTCCACCTTTTTATGACTCGGGAGAGAGTATCAGAGGCTACCTTCGAGCAGGTTGTTGATATCGCTCGAGATATTGAGTCGGTTCGCCGCCAGGAGCGGGAGGAGAGGGAGGCCAAGAGGCCTCGTGGATCTGGTGGTTTTAGTGGTGCTCCTTTCAGGGGGCAGTTTCAGCATGGTAGAGGCCGTTCATTCAGGCCTCCTCAGTCAGCCCGCTCAGCCTATAGTGGTGCATCTTCGGGGCATGGTCCCCGCAGTTCTCAGCCAAGCCGTTCTTCATTCGGTGCCCTTCCATCCCAGAGCGCAGCTCGAGCACCACCAGTTCAGAGTTCCTCTATGCATGATTCTTCTAGTGGCCATTTTGGTGCCAGGGTTTCTATAAGTCTTCGTCTCCAGCTCCAGGGAGTTGTTTTGAGTGCAGAGAGTTTGGGCACATGTGGAGGCAGTGTCCCCGTCGTTCTGGTGGTTCTTCTCAGCAGAGGGGCCAGCCCTAGACTTCGACTCCAGTTACTTCACCACCCGCCCAGACAGTTAGGGGTGGGGCCAGACTGTTAGGGGCCGCCCTAGAGGGGGAGGTTGTGCAGGTGGGGGCCAGGCTCGTATCTATGCACTTCCAGCCAGGCCAGATGCTATGACCTTTGGTGCAGTGATCACAGGTATTGTCTCAGTCTGTCGCCGAGATGCTTTGGATTTATTTGACCCTGGTTCTACATATTCCTATGTTTCATCATATTTTGCCCATTTTTTGGATATGCCCCGTGAGTCTCTAGTTACATCGGTTCATGTGTCAACTCCGGTGGGCGATACTATTGCTGTGGACCGTGTGCATCAGTCATATGTGATATTTATTGGGGGTCTGGAGACCCGAGTGGACCTATTGTTACTTAGCATGGTCAATTTTGACGTGATATTGGGCATGATTTGGCTATCTCTGTGTCATGTTGTTCTTGATTGTCACGCTAAGTCCGTGACCTTAGCTATGCAAGGATTTCCAAGGGTTGAGTGGAGAGGTTCTTCTGAGTATCTGCCTAGCAGGGTGATTTCCTATCTGAAGGCCCAACGTATGGTTGAAAAAGGGTGTTTATCATATTTGGCTTTCGTGAGGGATGTCAGTGGTGAGACTCTCGCTATTGATTCGGTTCCTGTGGTCCGTGATTTTTCGGACGTGTTTCCTACAGACCTGCCAGGCATGCTTCCTGACAGGGACATTGATTTTGGTATTGACCTGGTGCCAGCCACTCGGCCTATTTCTATTCCACCTTAGTATGGCACCAGCGGAGTTGAAGGAATTAAAGGAGCAACTTCAGGAACTCCTAGATAAGGGGTTTATTAGGCCTAGTGTGTCACCTTGGGGTGCTCCGGTGTTGTTTGTGAAGAAGAAGGATGGTTCTATGCGCATGTGTATTGATTATCGGCAGCTGAACAGGGTTACGGTGAATAACCGGTATCCCTTGCCTCGTATTGATGACTTATTTGACCAGTTGCAGGGTGCTATGGTATTTATCAAAATTGACTTGCGTTCTGGCTATCATCAGTTAAAGATTCGGGGGCCCGACATCCCGAAGACTACCTTCAAAACTAGATTTGGTCATTATGAGGTTTTGGTTATGTCATTCGGGCTGACCAATGCCCCATCAGCCTTTATGCACTTGATGCACTGTGTGTTCCAGCCTTATCTGGATTCTTTCGTCATCGTGTTTATTGATGATATCTTAGTGTATTCCCGATCTCGGGAGGATCATGAGCAACATTTGAGAGTTGTGCTTCAGACCTTGAGGGAGAAGAAGTTGTATGCAAAATTTTTGAAGTGTGAGTTCTGGCTTGATTCAGTAGCGTTCTTGGGGAACGTGGTGTCCAGTGAGTGTATTCAGGTTGACCCAAAGAAGATAGAGGCAGTGCAGAGCTGACCTAGACCGTCATCGGCTACCGAGATTCACAATTTCCTTGGTTTGGCAGGGTACTATCGCCGTATTGTAGAGGGATTTTCATCTAATGCAGCACCTATGACCAGGCTGACCCAGAAGGGTGCTCAGTTCAGGTGGACTGAGGAGTGTGAGGAGAGCTTTCAGAAGCTTAAGTCATCTTTGACTACAACTCTGGTGTTGGTTTTGCCTACGGGTTCAGGTTCTTATACAGTTTACTGTGACGCCTCGAGAGTTGGCCTCGGAGTGGTTTTGATGCAGGACGGTAGGGTGATTTCCTACGCGTCCAGACAGTTGAAGGTGCACGAAAAGAATTATCCAGTGCACGATCTTGAGCTAGCAGCTATTGTCCACGCTTGAAGATTTGGAGTCATTATTTGTATGGAGTGCACTGTGAGATTTTCACTGATCACCGTAGTTTGCAGCATCTGCTTAAGTAGAAGGATCTAAATTTGCGTCAAAGGAGATGATTGGAGCTTCTCAAGGATTATGACCTCACCATTCTATGTCATCCGGGGAAGGCCAATGTAGTGGCCGATTCCCTGAGTTGCAGAGCGGAGAGTTTGGGGAGTTTAGCCTACCTTCCAGCAGCAGAGCGACCTTTAGCACTTGATGTTCAGGCTTTAGCATGTCAGTTGGTGAGATTGGATCTATCATATCCCCCGCGGGTATTGGCTTGTGTAGCTTCCAGGTCTTCTCTTTATGATCAGATTAGAGCACGCTAGTATGATGATCCACACTTGCTCGTTCTTTAGGACAGGGTCCATCGCGGTGATGCCAGGGATGTGTTTATTGGTGATGATGGGGTCATGAGGATGCATGGCCAGATTTGCGTGCCCAATGTGGATGGACTTCGAGACTTGATTCTAGCTGAGGCCCATAGTTCGCGGTATTCCATCCATCCGGGTGCCGCGAAGATGTACCAGGATCTGAGACAACATTATTGGTGGAGGCGGATGAAGAGGGATATTGTTGAGTTCGTGGCTCGGTGTCTCAACTGTCAGCAGGTCAAGTATGAGCACCAGAGACCGGGTGGATTGCTTCAGAGATTAGATATTTCGGAGTGGAAGTGGGAGCGAATCACCATGGACTTTGTAGTTGGGATCCCACGGACTTTGAGGAGGTTTGATGCTATATGGGTTATCGTGTATCGGCTAACCAAGTCTGCGCACTTCATTCCTGTTGGTACTACTTATTCTTCGGAGCGATTAGCTGAGATTTACATCAGGGAGATTGTCCGATTGCATGAGGTTCCAATTTCTATCATTTCTGATAGAGGTACTCAATTCACATCTCAGTTTGGAGGGTTGTGCAGAGAGAGTTGGGTACTCAGGTTGATTTGAGCACAACGTTTCATCCTCAGAGCGACGGGCAGTCGGAGCGTACTATTCAGATTTTGGAGGATATGTTGCGTGTCTGTGTCATCGATTTTGGGGGTTCATGGGACCAGTTTCTGCCACTCGCGGAGTTTGCATATAATAATAGTTATTAGTCGAGTATCTAGATGGATCTGTTTGAGGCTTTATATGGTAGGAGGTGTAGATCTCCAGTTGGTTAGTTTGAGCCGCGTGAGGCTAGGCTATTGGGCACAGACTTGGTTCAGGATGCGTTGGGTAAGGTGAAGTTGATTCAGGAGCGGCTTCGCATGGCGCAGTCTAGGCAGAAGAGTTATGCGGACCGGAAGGTCCGAGATGCGTCTTTCCTGGTTGGGGAGAAGGTGCTGCTGAAGGTGTCGCCCATGAAGGGTGTTATGAGGTTCGGGAAGAGGGGAAAGTTGAGTCCCCGGTTCATTGGTCCATTTGAGGTGCTTCAGAGGATTGGGGAGGTGTCTTATAGACTTGCCTTACCTCCTAGCTTATCGAGTATTCATCCAGTGTTCCATGTTTCGATGCTCTGGAAGTATGTTGGTGACCTGTCTCATGTTTTGGACTTCAGCACGGTTCAACTCGACGGTGATATGTCATATGAGGTAGAGCCAGTGGCTATTTTGGGTCGTCAGGTTAGAAAGCTGAGGTCTAAGGATATAGCTTCAGTGAAGGTTCAATGGAGAGGACAACCGGTGGAGGATGACACCTGGGAGATCGAGCAGGAGATGCGGAGCAGATATCCTCACTTATTTGAGACTCCAAATATGTTTCTAGACCCGTTCGAGGACGAACGTTTGTTTAAAAGGGGGAGGATGTAACGACCCGACCGGTCGTTCCGTGAAATTAACCTCGTTTCCCCTGTTTCTTCTTTATCATATGTTTCTTAGTCTATTTATGTTGTGTTGGGTCAGTTGGTTCGGGTTCTGAGTGTTTGTGGTGAGAACTGAGACACTTAGTCTCTTAAATTGGCTTAATAGTTGGAAAAGTCAACTGGGAGTTGACTTATTGGTAAACGACCTCGAAAGGTATATTTTATGGCTCGGATAGCTTCGTTAGGTGATTTGGGACTTAGGAGTGTGTTCAGAATATGGTTTTGATGTCCGATGTAGAATTAGGCTTGAATTGGAGAAGTTGAGTTTTGAATTCCGGTCGGCAGGGGAAAACATGCTATCGGGGTTGGAATGGAATTATGAAAGTTGGAGCAGGTTCGTAATGTCATTTTGGATATGTGTGCAAATTTTCAGGTCAATCGGATGTGTTTTGGATGGTTTCAGCATCCTTTGTGAAATTTAGAAGTTTCAAAGTTCATAAGCTTGAACTTGATGTAATTTTGGTGTTTTTGCGTTGTTTTTGGTGTTTCAAAGGCTCGACTATGTTTGAATGAGGTTATGGGATGTGTTGGTATTTTTGGTTGGGGTCCCGAGGGGCTCGGGATTGATTTCGGATGGTTAGCGGAGGTTTGGACTTAGGAATTTGCAACAAAGCTGCTGCTGGTGCCATTTTACTAGTGTGACCGCACCTGCAGATGGGGAACCGTAGGTGCGGGACCGCAGAAGCGGAAAGGAATCCGCAGATGTGGAATTTGGGTAGCTCAGAGAGGGACCGCATATGCAGACGTGGGACCGCACCTGCGGAGTCGCAGGTGCGAAAATGGAGTCGCAGGTGCGGAATTTGGACTTTAAGTGATTTTTCGCAGGTGCGCACCTAGGACCGTTGGTGCGGAAAATCTTTCGCAAGTGCGGATTAACTAGGAAGGAAGTATAAATATGTGCCTCAGCGAATTTTTGGCATTTCTCATCACTTTTGCAGGTGGGTTGAGTCATTTTGAGAGCAATTTGGAGGATGACTTCGAGGGTCTTCAGTGGAGGTAAGTTTCTCGGACTATAAACTCGATTCTATATTATTATGTGATGGATTAGGCTTGGAATTAGTGGATTAAATGGCATAAATTGGGGGTTTAGGGCTTGGAAAAAAGAGACTTATAATTAAGGAATTTAGGGTTGTTTATGGTCGGATTTTGATGCATCTTATATGTGTAGACTCAGGAAGGGATAAGGATTCTTATGATGCGATTTTTATCGAATTTCGAGACGTGGATCGGGGCTTGGGTTTGGCCAATTTCGGGAATTGTGCCTAAAAATTAGCAGTTTCCGATTGGGCCTTGTTCCTTTAGCATATATTGATGATGTTAATCTGGTTTTGATTAGATTTGGAGCAACCGGGAGCCGATTCGAGGGGCAAGAGCATCGCGGATTAGTATTTTGGCCCGAGTGGAGGTAAGTAATGGCTATAAATCTTGTCCTAAGGGTATGAAGGTATGAGACCTCGGACTTCGTATTTTCTCACTATTTTTAGAATGGCGCACATGTCGGATGGCGAGTGTGTGACGTGCACTGATTTTTGGATTTGGACTTGGTCCTCTCTACGGCAACTATTGAGTTCGTATTTTACTCTAAATCATATGTTAAATTGTGTTCTAAAACTATTGCTATATTTGGGCTGTAAGCCATGTTTGGGGCCTTGGGCCGACCTGTTTGGACCCCTTGGGGGATTTTATCTTTTACTGCTATTTCCTCACTGTGTTGACTTATGATTTACACTCAGTCATAATATGCTTAACTGTTTTCGAAACTCAGCCTTATTTACACTATTTGAGTTATAAAATGATATTTTAGGTCGAGTACCCCGTTTTACTGATAGCCCGAGGGGCTTACTGAGAGGTTCTGACTGAGTGAGGTCGATGGCCTGATTGTGAGGATATGAGATGCCACGATGTCATGACCCAATTTCGGAGTCGTGATGGAACTTGTCGTGGAACCATGCAAGCCTCCATTTTAAACTAAGCTAAGTTCAATTTTCAATAAAAATGCAATTTTTAAACGAATTTATTAATAATACTAAGAATCAAAAGTTTAAAACAATATTTGAAGAAACTAAATTTAAAACCTCCAACCTCGGATCCGGTGTCACTCAGTCATGAGCTACTATAACATAAAGAAAAAGAAAATGAGAAATGGACAACAATGTCTCAAAATAAAGAATAATAGGTAGAGCAGGAAAGAGAAGGCGAGTTCGCGATCGCCAGCTGCTACCTCGACAACTCCAATAGAAATGCTGACTGCTGCTCAAAATCTGTTACCGGGTCTTGGTGTACCTGGATCTGCACACAAGGTAAAGGGGGTAACGTGAGTACACCAACTCAGAAGTAACGAACCCAAACTATGGGCTGAAAAGTAGTGACGGACAAAACCTCAATTATGTTACAATAAATATTATACAGAATTTAGACAAGCTAATAGTTTATAAGGATGAGAAAATATGCCAAGTATGCCAGTATACTCTACATGCCATCATAAAATATATGTATGAAACCAGTATGGATATGCACATAGTGCTCACAGCTCTCCCACAGAAGTCCACTCAGTACTATATATGGCTCTCAGGCCTAGGGAAGTTCCATCCCGGAATATGCATAAACACCGGTGACCGTAGTCACTCTGTACTGAGGAAGAAGGCCAATCCAACCCCCACGGAGAAGATCCATCTCCGTAATACAACACTCGGACAATTCCATATCCAGGGAAGATCCATCCCTCTCATAACATCAGCTTCGGACAAGATCCATGCCGAGGGACGATACATCCCTCACATAACATCCACTTCGGACAAGATCCATGTTCAGGGAAGATCCATCCCTCACATCAATGCGCTCACTGGGGGTGTAAAGACTCTGGAGGGGCCCTAGTGGCCCAATCTCCATATCAAGCCAACAAAGGCATGATTTAAATATCGCTGCAGTGTGCAGTCCATTCTCATAACTGTCACAATAACAGGCTCTCGGCCTCACTCAAGCATTACTCTTCAGTCTCACTCACATGGATCACAAATGCCTCCATCAGCCCGAAACAATGATAAGTATGCATGTAATTAACAATACTGAGACTGAGATATGAAATGATATGTTATAACAGGAATGAGTATATGACATCAAATAATCACCACATGAGACAGCAATATATGACCACTAGGATCTCAGCATTTCCGGCGTGAAGCCTAGCATTTATACTTAACATGATTTCTAACATGTTCACAATTACCATATTAATGGAAGCACAGTTATCATCATGGAATAATCACTAAGTGGTGCCATGGGATAAGCCAGACCACAATTACTCGGTGCATGCCTGCACGCCCGTCACTTGGCATGTGCGTCACCTCGACAGTAGTCATAAATCATTTAACTCGGGGTTTCGAACCCTCAGAACCAAGTTTGGAAACGTTACTTACCTCAAAACCGGCTAAAATACTATTTTGCAGTGCCTTTGCCTCTAAATCCGGCCTTTGAGTTCTCCAAATCTACCAAGTTCAGATTTTTATCATCAATTTACGCTTAAGGAATAAATTCTAATCGAAAAATATCAAATTTAGTCCAAAACCCGAATTTGGTCAAAATCCGACCCCCGGTCCCACATCCCGAAACTCATAAATTTTTATACCAAACTGTTCTTCATCATCCCACGAGTTCGTACATATAAAGAACACTAAAATCGGAGTTCGTTTGACCCCTCAAATCAATCCCTAAAGGTCTCAAAATCTCAAGCCCTAAACCTACCCTTTTCTACTGATTTTTGTGAATTTAACACTGATATTATGCTCTATAATCATCCATAAATGAGTTTTAAGGTCCAAAACACTTACCTCTATGAAGAACAATGATTTCCCTCTTCAAAAATCGCCCCCAAAGCTCTCTGTCCGTACAAAAATGGTGTAAAAATGGTTTAAGTCGCGGAGGGTTTAATTATATACTGCCTTGTGATTTCTTCACTGCGATCGCGGAAAAAGCCACGCGATCGGTGTTCACAACAGCTCAACCTAACGCGACCGCAATCAAATGCACGCGATCGCGAAGACCAATTGACCTCACCCCCCACGAGCCTGTCATGACCCTACGCGATCGCGACCTAGCCCACGCGATCGCACTTCACCTTCTTCCAAACCTACGCGATCGTAACCCGATTCACGCGATCGTGATGCACAATTTTTCCTGGCCCTTAGAGTGTTCTACGCGATGGCAGCCCTTTCCATGCGATCGCGATTCACAGATCCCTGCTGCACAAAAACCAGAAAACCAGCAATTCTCTAAGTCCAAAAATACCCGTTAACCAACCGAAATCCATCCCGAGCCCCTAGGGACCCCAACCAAAGTTAACAACACATCATGATTGATTATTCAAACTTAGTTGCACTCTCAAAACACCAAAACTAACATCAAAACACCAGATTTACATCGGATTGAAGCCTAAGAACTTTGAAGTTTCTAAAATCCACCAATGATGCCGAAACTATCCAAAACAACTCCGATTGACCTGAAATTTTGCAGACACATCCAAAATGACATTAGGAACCTGTTCCAGTTTCTGGTATTCCATTCCGACCCTGATAGCCTATTTTCCACTGCCGACCGAAAATCACCAAAAACTAACTTTCGCCAATTCAAGTCTAATTCTACACCGGGCATCAAAAAAATTTTATGAGCACACTCCTAAGTCCCAAATCACCTAACGAAGCTATCCGAGCCATAAAATCTGCATTCCGAGGTCGTTTCCCAATAAGTAAGCTCTCAGTTGACTTTTCCAACTTTAAGGCTATTTTCAAGGACTGAGTGGCTAAACTCTCACTACAACCATTCCGATTTCAAGCCTACCAACTCTAACACATCAATAATAGTATAACCAACCTATGACCAGTCAAGAATAGTAATTATGATGAAGGTTCTACGTAACGACGGACCAGATCGTTACATTCTCCCCCTCTTAAACAAGCGTTCATCCACGAACATGCCAAGGGTTGTTCCAAAAGCCATCAACCATCGAATAACCTTACCATGCACACACCCGGGTCTCTAGACCCCCAATAGGTACCACACACAACCGACACACAACCGACACACACGGTCCGTAACAACAACATCACCCACAAGAGGCGAGCACATAAACAGATGTAACAAAAGATTCACGGGGCGTATCCAGAGAGTGGGCTAAATTATGATGAACATATGAATATGCAAAATCGGAATCAATTAAAAACTTAAGCTTCTCGTGAAAGATTGAAACAATACGTGGGATTACGGCATCAGAAGCCATCTCATCCGGTCTGGCCGGGAATGCATAAAATCGGGCCTGATCACAACTGGATCGACCTCCCCCTCTTGGGCGACCCCTAACTGCCTGACCCCCCCACATCTAGATGCCTGGACGGGCGGTGCAGCTACTGATTCTGAAATCGCGGGCTGACTCCTCTGCTGATAAGTACCTCTCGCAAGACGAGGGAAAAACCTCTTAATATGGCCCACATCTCCACACTCAAAGCAACCTCTCTCGGAGAATGGCACTGGGGATTGAAGGGAACCCCTAGCACCAGGATAACCACTAGAAGAACCAGGCATAGATGAACTCTGACCCGATGATGCCCAAGATGAACTTTGAGTTGGCAGCGCACTGAAAGATGGTTGCACCTGATGCGAACTATGAGGATCGTGACCAACCGATCCACCACGATAACCTGAGCGACCTGGCTGAGCCTGCCTGAATGGACAACCTTCGCCGGGCTGAGGCTGCCCCCCTGAAGGAACCCACCAAAATTCCCAGATCCTCGAGACCTCTTGTCCTTCCTCTCGATCCGCTCCTGGCGGCGAACCGACTCAATCTCTTTGGAAATGTCAACCACCTCCTCGAAAGAAGCGCCAGATACCCTATCCCTAGTCAGAAAAACCCGAAGCTGATAAGTGAGGCCATCAACGAACCTCCTGATTCTCTCCCTATCCGTGGGAGCTAGCCAGATAGCATGACGTGCCAACTTGGAGAACCTCATCTCATACTGCGTCACGGTCATGTCCTCCTGGCGCAACTGTTCGAACTCCCTGTGCAGCTCCTCCCTGCGGGACTGCGGTATATACTTCTCCAAGAATAGAATGGAGAACTGACGCCAGGTAAGGGGCGATGCATCAGCAGGTCTACGCCTCTCATAGGCCTCCTACCAAGCAAGTGCAGCTCCTGAAAACTGGAATGTAGTAAATGTGACCCCACTAGCCTCCAGTATCCCTGTTGTGCGAAGGATCCTATGACACTTGTCCAAAAAGACCTGGGTGAGAGGCGTCCTCGCCATGGGCGTTCTCGCCCCAGTACCACTAAGAATCGGAGGCTGGAGTCTGCTGAACCTCTCCAACCTACGCTGCTCATCATCAGCTAAAGCTGGGACCACATAATCCTGGGCTGGGGCAACCAGCTGAACTTGAACTGTCCCAGGTGTCTGAAGCCCCTGGTTAACTTGCTCAGGTGTCCGGGCAGCTGGAGTCTGAGTTTCTCCCCCGTCCTGAGAAGTGGTTGCAGTAGACACGGCGATGGCCTGTGCCAGGCTGGTGCATACCTTCAAAATCTGGGCTAGGGTCTCCTGAAGATCCGTAATCACAATGGGCACTGCTGGTGCCTGAGCCTCTCGCGCTGGGACCTCAACTGCTGGGACCTGATCATGAGTAGTGGGAGGGTCCACAAGTACTGCCCTAGCTGCTAAGCGGGCTGCACCCCTCCCTCCGCCACGGTCTCGACCCCCAGCTGGTCCTGCTGGTGTCTGATTACCACGATCGGTAGCACGAGTCCTCACCATTTGTGAGAGAATGAAAACAACAGAAGTTTAGTTCGAGAATTCATCAGAGTCACACGAAAGAATTCAAAGATGTGGGACTTTCCTAAGGGTTCTGTAGCCTCTCGAAGATAAGTACAAACGTCTCCGTACCGATCCACAAGACTCTACTAAACCTTCTCATGACTGATGAGACCTATTTAACCTAGCGCTCTGATACCATCTTGTCACGACCCAATTTCGGAGTCGTGATGGCGCCTGTCGTGGAACCAGGCAAGCCTCCCTTTTTAACTAAGTTAAGTTCAATTTCCAATAAAAATGCAATTTTAAACAAATTTATTAATAATACTAAGAATCTGAAGTTTAAAACAATATTTGAAGAAACTAAATTTAAAACCTCCAACCCCAGATCCGGTGTCACTCAGTCATGAGCTACTATAACATAAAGCAAAAGAAAAGGAGAAATGAACAACATTGCCTCAAAATAAAGAACAACATGTAGAACAGGAAAGAGAAGGCGATGTCACGATCGCCAGCTTCTACCTCGACAACTACAATAGAAACATTGACCGCTGCTCAATATCCGCTATCGGGTCCCGGTGTACCTGGATTTGCACACAAGGTGCAGGGGGTAACGTGAGTACACTAA
>ML393815.1:0-13674 GCA_005239525.1 Nicotiana knightiana
TATATATATATATATATATCGCACCTCAGTTGTGCTTGAGTTTTGTAGCCCATGGCTTTATCAGTCTCTCCAGGATGGTATTATGCACTTAACGTGCTCGTGATCGATATTCAGTAATTCGTAATAGTGAGCAAATCTGCTCCATATATATACCTTCTTATGTAAATTTTATGTGTGGATCGGGTGGCACGTCGCCACGGGTATGTTATTTGGATCAGGTTGCACGCCGCAACAGTGTGATGATGAGAAGGGTTAATATGTATTTTTTTCTTGTGATTTATTTCCTATTTTCTGGCAAGAATTCATATTAGTTGCGTGAGCTGAGTAGTTCCGTCCTGAGTTGTTTCTTATTATCATGTTCGAGTTATGGCCTATTGGGTGATGCGGTTTCATGTGAGGCTGTTAGCCATGTTTGGGGTGATTTACTGTCTAAGTAGTTCATACTGGGTGAGCCGATATTTTCGGACCAGGGATCAGTACGATAAGGTTATGTGAAGTGTATATTAAAGAACAAATACCATCATTCAGGTTCATAATGAAAGTGATGATTTTAGTCAAGATGAGGTATTCAAGGATTTGTTAACTCTGCAGTTGAGTGTGAATTTCTGCGCATTCCCTCCGTTGTGGTTGTATCGCCAGCATTATGGCAGGATGTCTGTATAATTTTTATGAGGTGCATCAGGAGCATCAGATTCGTGGACCTTGGCTAATAAGGTTCAGGGAGCGTCGTTGTGGTCAGACAATGAGTTATGCAGTGCATGGTGCCGATTCGGCAAGGGTATGCAGTTATGATCTGGTATATCGTGTGCTAGTTGATGCAGTGCTTATATATATATTTAAATTAGGCCTGGCTAGAGAAATTTCAGGTGTTTGAATGAATTCTGAGCTTATTATATTAAAGAAGAATCTCCAGATTTAATCAAGCTATTGTGCTCGACTGGGTTGTGGTAGCACGGGCAGGTGCTCGAGATGTTAAACAGTGATTCAGGTAACTCCAGAGCAGTTCTTAGCACGTTCGAGGACGAATGTCGGTTTAAGTGGGGGAGAATATAACGACCCGACCGGTCGTTTTGAGTTCTAGCGCGTTGTTCAGCGGGTTGAAGTCGCGAGCAGTTCCATTTCAGGTATTATGATCCGTGGGCGTGGTCAGAATTGAATTCCAGGAAGTTTAGAATTGATTTGGAAAGAAAATTCTCATTTCAAAAGCCTTAAGTTGGAGAAATCAATTTAGATTGGAATTTTGAGTAAACGATCTCTGAATCAGGATTTGAAGGTTCCAGCAGGTTCGTATGATGATTTCGTACTTGGGTGTATTTTCGGATCAGGTTTTGGATAATCCGAGAGCGTTTCGGCGTATATTGTGGAAGTTAGAATTTTAGAAGGATTTCATGAATTTGGGCTTGAAGTGCATATCAGTGAGGTTGATGTCCGTTTGGTATTCCGAGTCTGGGAATAGCTCCGTACGGTGATTCTGGAATTGGGAGCGCGATCGGAAGTGGATTTGGATGTCCAGGTCATTGGAGTCATTTGGCTAAAGATAGAAATGTGAAGGTTTTTGGGAAATCCGACCGGAAGTGGAAGTTTTGATATCGAGGTTGGAATGCGATTCCGGAAGTTGGAGCAGGTCCGTAATGTTGAATACGACTTGTGTGCAACATTTGAGGTCAATCGGACGTGATTTGATAGGTTTCGACATCGGATGTAGAAGTTTGAAATTCTAAGTTCTTAAAGAATTGGATTTGAGTGTGATCCGTGATTTCAACGTTGTTTGATGTGATTTGAGGGCTCGAGCAAGTCCGTGTCAAGTTTTGGGGCAGGTTGGTATAATTAGACGGGGTCCCGGTGGCCTCGGGTGGATTCCGGGTAGTTGATAGATCAAAGTTGAAGTTGGAAAAGGGCTGAAGCTGCTGTCATCTGGTGTAACCGCACCTGTGAGGCTTTGACCGCAGGTGCGGCTTGGGCGCCGCAGGTGTGAGAGTGGGCAGGCTTGGCTGGGGACCGCAGGTGCGATGGATTTTCGCACGTACGAAGCCGCAGGTGCGGACAGTGGGCACACGTGCGATTTGGCTGAAGTTGAGGAAAACCGCAGGTGCGGGAGATTTGGTCGCACCTGCGAGATCGCATGTGCGGAAATCAACCTGGGCAGAATGTATTAAAACGAGAATTTGGGGTTCATTGTCTTCATTTTTCATGGTTTAGGCGATTTTGGGAGAGCCTTTCAAGGGAGATTTCACCAAGCATCAAGAGGTAAGTGATTCCTTCTCATTTCCAAGTTGAATACAAGATTGATGCATGATTTGATATGGGAAATTGTGGGAAAATTGGGGTTTTTGAAGAAAAACCTAGAAAGTGAAAATTGAGATTCTTGGCCACTAATTAAGCATGAATATTTGAAATTATATATTTGAGTTAATAAGGCTATGAATAGAATGTATCTTCGAGAAATTTCGAATTCCGAGCACGTGGGCCTGAGGGCATTTTGGTCATTTCTCCGAGCAGGGTTGGGAAAGTATATAATCTGAATTTGTTGTGAGTATTAGGATTAGTTTTCATTACTTTGTCATTTATGTAGTAGTTTTGGAGCGTTATGCGTCCGTTGGAGTCATTGGAAGGGCTTGGAAGCCAGTATTGGAATTTCGGAGCGAGGTGAGTCTCCTTTCTAACTTTGTGAGGAGGAATCGTCCCCCTAGGTGAATTAAATCAGTATATGCTATTATCTTCGGGGGTTACGTACGCACGAGGTGATGGGAGTCCGTGCGTAGCTACTATTATGCGATGTCCGGGTAGCCTAGGACCCACTAGCATGCTTTATGTGTGTACCTGTAACCCTGCATGTAATATTAAACTACTGATATGACCGGAACGTAATTGAATGTTTGAAAGAAAACTAGAGTTCATATTGTTAACCTTCTAAAAAAAAGAGAATTTGTTTCCGCTATGAATATATGTATACCTGGACTGGGTTGTATCATGGAGTATTACTAAACTTGACAAAGGAGTTTCAAAAACAAAGATTTCAAAACCTATATTTCATGTTTCTTTTAATAAAGATTTTACCACTTTCCTGAGAAAAACTCTTTTTTTGATAAAATACGAATTTATTATGTGGATATGTGTAACTTTGGGTGCCTAAGTTGCTTGAGTGATTCGCGAGCAGGAAGACCCTGTATTTGTGTATGTATTCTTATGAGCACTTGAGTCGCATGTATGATGCGCGAGCAGGCTAGCCGTATTATGTTAACCGTGTCGCATGATCGATTCGCGAGCGGGACAGATAGATGCATCTATGGTTCGAGCCGGTCGACCCCTCCGCAATGCATATTTTATCATTTTTGGTCCGCGCCGTTCGACCCTCGGCATTGCCTGCGCATGATATTTGCTGCGTAGTTGCTATGATATTTGCCTGATTACTGGCCTGAAATGTTAAATTTGTCAATTAAAATGACAAAGACTTAAAGTTATTAAAAAGAATTTTTGGAAGAAGTTGTTCCTTCCGTTGATTTATTATTATTTGATTAAATCACCATGTTGATTAATTGTTAATATGACGAAGATATAAAGTGTTAAATGTGAACGAAATTGAAGGATGTTTAAA
The DNA here is from genome assembly GCA_005239525.1 of Nicotiana knightiana. Lineage (NCBI taxonomy): Eukaryota > Viridiplantae > Streptophyta > Magnoliopsida > Solanales > Solanaceae > Nicotiana > Nicotiana knightiana. The sequence goes on from ML393815.1 coordinate 3,596, forward strand.
CCCTGTTTTATAAATTGTCTATGATAAAACCATGCTTATTGTCACTCTTAAATATTTTAAATGGACCTTTAGTAAGTGTCTAAATTGACCTCTCGTCACTATCTCTCTGAGGTTAGGCGGACGACTTACTGAGTACACGTTATTTTTGTACTCATACTACAGTTGCTGTGCATTTTGTTGCACAGGTACTTACATAGCACAGTGGTTGATTTGGAGATTTGGACGGGCTGAAATCATCCGGAGGCGTTCTGGAGCTGACAGAGTCTCCCTCCTACCGTATTATTTTTATTTAAAATCCCTTGTCCAAATTGTATTTCAGACAAGCTTTGTAGTATTTGTAAGATTCTTAGAAGTTGCTCATGTACTTGTGACACCGGGTTGTGGGATATGTATTGGGATAATTGTTTAAGTGAGATCTTTAGATCACTGTTTTTAAATAACAGAATTTTAATTGCTGTCGTATTTTAATTTACGAAAATTTATTTATTTGATTATGAAATGCAAGTAAAGGTAACGGTTTCGAAAATGTTAAAACATGAATGTATTTCAACTAATTAAGGTTTTGGCTTGCCTGACAGTGGTGTCCGGCGCCATCGCGACCTATGAATTTTGGGTCGTGACAGAAGAAAAGTGGTTCTAATTAATAGAAGATTCAGATGCATATACAATCACACCTCTCTATAAGAACATGCCTATATAACGGTCATTCACTATAAAAGTCATGTTTTTCTTGAAGATTTTTTATGTTATATTTCATCTCTCTATGTATAACAGCTTTTTCCTATAACATCAACAATCATCTTTATAGCAATGTGCTCTTTGTTAAATTACCCTTTTATAACATCCATGTAGAATTTCTAAGACTATCAATAATAAGCTTAAAGATTTTAATTTGATCAATTTTATAAAAATTTAGTGCACCAGTTATGATAAATAACAGTATTATGTTAGTGCACGCTTCCATAATTAAAGATTTTATTTAATTTAATTATATACACTTGTATATTTTATTTTATTGCACAAAAGGTTTTATCATGCACAATATCTGATACAATCTTTTTAATTGGATAAAGTTTACATCTTGTACAATGAAGATTCGAAGAATTAATTTTTTAGTACTTTAAAATGTGTGCCTTAGAATTTAAATTTTTGTACATTTAATTACGAATTATTAATAATGCATTAGCTTTAGTGAAATATGCATATTTTTTGAGATTTTAAATTTAAAAATTTTCTTATTTTTTATATGTAAAATTAAAAAAAAGAAAAAATAACTTTTTTCATAATTTTTGTCTATAACAACCAGAAAATATTTAAAACTCAAATATTGTTATAGATGTAAAACAACCCTTCATTATATAAGTCTAAAAATATCTTAACAAATGCTACTATTATTAAGAGGTTTGAGTGTATATTATTTTGTTGCTTTCTTTTAACTCGGGCTACTATTACATTTTATAATGCAACAAATATTGCTTTTTGGAAGTTGGACCTTCCGTCTCGATACAACTTCGAAGAATTAGTTAAAGCATTCACCCGTAATTTACTTTTATACGTAAGAGATCTGTCTTTTACACATAAAATATTTAAAAGGTCATTTTTTTAATTTTAAAATTATAAAGGAATATGATATACAAATAATACCAAATCTTCGTCATGTCACATATATGTTTGGCCATAGATTTTGCCAATTTTTTTTACATTTTTTTGGGCACATACCTGTTTGTTATAGATTTTATCTATATTTTGACAAATTTTCAAGTCCCGAATCCCAAATCTCAAAATTATTGTTTGGTTTTTAAAAAATATCCAAAAATTATCCAAAACTTTTGTATTTTATAACAAAATCCACTTCCCGTTATTATGACCCAACTCATCCATATCTACCCACTTTTCCCTCATTAAACTCACGCGGCTTTGCCCTTCTATATAAATAAAAGAAAACCTTCGCCAAAATTATTGTGCCAATTTGTGGCAATCTACTGCAAGGACAAAATTTGAAGGTAATTTGTTAAAATGTCAGGTTATGATTTTAGGATAGTGTATTATGTAATTCATTATAAAAATGATAGTTTTGTACTAAACTTATTTATGTTCAGGACTATGGTTTGTGATAACGATAATGAATGTTATTGAAGAAGCTTCTGCATATACAAGATCAACAAATTTGTTTGTTTGATATTATTGGAATTTTTGATAGCATTTAGAACTTATAATACTAAAGAAGCATCGAATTCCTTTATACTATACTTCTTTCAGCTCATTTTGGTATTCTTTTATAATTAACCATTTGGACACCTTTTGCAATGCTAATTAAGAGCTAGAAGTCGATTTTGATTTTCAAGTACAAATTGCCAATAAGATTTGTCACAAAATATTGATAAACTTAACAAAATCGAATCGACCAAATGATATAATTAATTTAGTTTTGATTTTGATATATAAAAATGAACCAAGTTACACCCTAACAAAAAGTACATCTTTTCAAGTTAATAAATAATATCCAATATTAACAAATTTCTACTTTGTTTGATTTCGCTTAGGGCCTGTTTGGAAAGACACCAATAATTAGAATTGGCGTAATTACTAGGGTAGTAATTACATAGCATAGTAATTATACAGTTGTGTAATTACCCAGACTTGTTGTTTGTCGTAGTGTAATTATAGTGTAATTACAAGTTTATTGTTTGGTTGCACAAGTGTAATTACACAGTTAGATTTAATTTTTAATGAAGTAATTATCACAACTTAAAAATTAATATGATAAATATATGCCTATAATTTTGTATAAGTATAAATGATATTATATTTGGTATTTAAGATGTATATTTTTTCGTGAATAGTATATTAATTAGTAATCATATATTTATTACTAATATTATAAAAATAATTTTTATATTTCAAATTAATAATATTTAGCTTAGATACTTATAAAAACTAAAAATATATGTTTGTTAAGAACATCATGGAATTCATGTTTGATAAAATAAATTAATATTTATAAATATAATGTCATAACACTATTCAAATGTTTGACAAAACTAATCTATCAATTCTAAATAAAAAATGAACAACATGCAATGTGAGTCAATACTACTAAAACAAGTAAATTGGAACCATGAATATAACAAAATTGCAAAATTAAAAATAAATAAATTAACACATGTCATATTCCAGCATAATAATAGTAAGTTCCACTACAACTTAAGATTAGGAAACATAATAAGTTTATAACCATATTCAACAACGAAATTCCACTTTAATTGCACCACTCGTTATATGCCAGGTGTGATGACCCAAGGGATCATTTTATGAATTAAGACTCCGTTCTAGACTTATTAGTTATAAAAAGATTAATTTTTAATTACCTCGATTTGGGTACGCAGTCCGGGCATGAAACCGGAAAGCTTTTATGTGAAAATATAAGAAATAATAATTTTTAGAATTAAAATTTGATTTTAGTTGACTTGAGTCAACATTTTTAGTAAATGGACCCGGATATATGTTCCGACAATCCCAGGAGGTCCGCAGTAAAATATGGAACTTGGCCGTATGCCCCGAAATGAATTCCAAGGTCCCAAGCCTTAGAAATAAATTTTTGAAAGAAATTATTTTGTTGAATTATTAATGAAATAAAGAAAAGAATTAATAATTGAAACAATTGATATCGGGCTCGTATTTTGGTCCCGGAGCCCGGTACAGATTTGTTATAGTATTTGAATACTAACTGTGAAGTTTGGTGAGAATTAGAGTTTATTTGACATGATTCAGACGTCCGGTTGAGAAATAGTGAAATTGAAGTGTTCTTGAGAAAAATGACGGGTTTTGAGGTTTAATTCATAGTTTTACATGTTATTTTCATGATTTGATCGCATGAGCAAGCCGTATGATATTTTTAGACTTGCGTGCATGTTTGGTTTAGAGCCCCGAGGGTTCGGATGAATTTCGAATAGGTTTGGGTTGTGTTGTGCTCGTTCTTTCTTATGCTTCGACGTCGTTTCTTGAAGCACGAATGATATCATATTGAACAAATGAGCTCCAATTTCTGTTTTGAATGAAGTATTAGATCCGTATCGTAATTAGGACCCGTAGCAAAAAGAATCGTTGAATTTGGACATCGTATGAGAATTTTATGGTCATCTTACTAAGGTTGCCAGATTTTTCAGATTAATTACGAAATTGTCACTAGCAGTTTATTTAAAAATCTGCACTATTCGCAAATATTAAAACCTACATATCTCATTCATTATAAGGTCAAATTGAGTGATTCAAAAGCCTAACTTGACCAGAATTTCACAAGAAATCCATTAGAGACATAAAAATTGAGTTTCGGGATCGTTTGGTATGAGAAACGAGATAGAAATAGCTGACAGAAAAATATATAAAATTAGGGTTTGTTCATTCGGTCATATTTTGAGTTAGGGAGCTCGGATTTGGGCGATTTTCACCATAGGAATTGGGGTAAGTGTTATATAATCGTTTTTTGGTTATATTTCAATCACTCAATGTTTTTCATCACTTTTAAATCAGAAACTAAGAATTTTCATGTAAAAATTGAAGGTTTGGGTAGAATTAGGGAATTTTTTAAAAATTGAATCTTTAACACGAATTGAGGTCGGATTTCGAAACTAATTGTATATTTGGGATCGTGGGTGAATGGGTAAACGTAATTTGGTCCGAACTCCGAGTTTGGACCATGTGGGCCCGGGGTCAGTTTTTAACTTTTTTTGAGAAAACTTAGGAAAATTATAATTTTCAGTAAAGTTAGTTCCTTTAGCATTAATTAATGATATTAAGTTAATTATGGTTAGATTCGAGTGTATTGGAGGTGAATTCAAGAGGAAAAGTTATAATTGAACAGTGAGTGGCCTGCGAAGTTGAGGTAAGTGCTTGGTTTAACCTTGACTTGAGGGAATCGGAATCCCCAACCTGATTGTTATGTGAAATTGCTTGTGTGTAGTGTATAGGTGAGGTAACGAGTACCTATGCATTACCAAATTGTTGTTTACCATGATCCTTTTTCCATTTATTTGCTTCTCGGCTCGACTGTTTTATGATTGTTGAGGTTTATATGGTCAAGTGATGATCTTTGCTGTAATAAATCTAAGACCTGAATAAGAGTCACATGTACTTTTGTCTTGATGTTATATAGATCAATAATTCATTTGAATTATCGTTTTTATGTTTTTCTTTTGAAGATTTAGTGCAGTCTTAAACCTTAGACCAATAAACAAACAAAAAAAAGTATTGATAATATTGTAGAGTAGGACCCCCAGACTTTGGGTCATGAGTGAATAGATGAAAATATTCATTTATAGGCGGCTTTTAGAAATATGTTCAAGTATGTAATTGAATTATTTTGCATATGCTACTTGACTATTTGTTTTCATTAGATTATTGCCAAGTATTGTTGCACGCGTGTTAAAAGTGTTGGTTGTTCCCTTGTTTTTGTTATGGTACATAAAGGTTGAGCTGGATGACAGTGTTACGATATTTAGATATATTCTGGTTGGTTTCATTATGAAATAATAACGGATACAACTTGTGAGCTATACTGTGTTCTGTTTACAATTGTTGAGATAAACGTGTTGTGAAAGGCTTGGCCTGAATTGTGAAAGTTTTTGATAAATAAATCAATTGATAGTGATAAGGGTGGACAATATGATAGTGATAAGGGCAACCAGGGGAAATAAATGATAGTGATAGGGGCAGATAGGATAAATAAATGATAGTGACAAGGGCGGAAAGGGGAAATAAATGATAGTGATAAGGGCGGACAGGAGAAATAAATGATAGTGATAAGAGTGGACAGGGAAAATAAATGATAGTGATAAGGGTGGACAGGGGAAATAAATGATAGTGATAAGGGTGAACATGGAAAATAAATGATAGTGATAAGGGTGGACAGGGGAAATAAATGATAGTGATAAGGGTGAACATGGAAAATAAATGATAGTGATAAGGGTGGACAGGTGGGATCGGGTTGCACGCCGCAACAAGACAGTGATGAGGGAGAATATTTATGTTTTACTGATTTTAATTACAAAGATTTGGAAACTTTACTATTTTACTCTACTGTTTTCTCATATCTTGCACATTTAGTTATTTTAAACTTAAGTTTGGAAACTTGGAAAGTTGTGTGAAATTTTGGTGATAGCCGAAGCCTGGAATAGGCGACTAAGTTATTTTATTATTTATTGTTGCAGTTATATTTTCTTACTTGGTAGAATTATACATATATTGTCGCAGGTTAAGTTATAATTGCCCTGCCTTAGTCTCGTCACTACTTCGTCGGGGTTAGGCTCGGCACTTACTCAGTACATGAGGTCGGTTGTATTGATACTACACTTTGCACTCTTTTGTGCACATCCAGGTACCGACCAGCAATAGAGATTTTTAGTAGCCGCTATTCATTATCCGGAGATACGAGGTTTATCTGCCGGCGTTTGCAGATCCCGAGAGTCTTCTCTTAGTTCGTAGAGACTGTTTTATAATTTTTCTAAAATAGTTATATTATTTCTTTCAGCCCATTAATTGTAGTATTCTTTAGTAGTTCGTGAATTGTGACACCAGACCCTAAGGTAGTCTTAGAGTTATTTATATAATTAGTTCGTGGCTCGGTCTATTTATTTGCTTATTATTTTATATTTGGAGTTATTATTTGGAAACCATTAGATTAAGTTTACTTTAAATTTATTTTATTATGTTTAAATTGATAATAAAAGAAACATAGCTAATCGAACTCTAACATTGGCTTGCCTAACAAGTGTGGTGTTAGGCGCCATCACGATCCCTAAGGTTGGAAATTTGGGTCGTGACACCAGGTTTGTTAATGACTCATTATTTATAGTATTAGGAGGTGTAGTTTAAAAAAAAAAGAATAATAAAATAAATAAAAAATAAAATATAAGCAATGACATAAAATCACAAGAAGTAAAGGTAGAGAAATAGAAGATACTTTTTCTTCTATATTGAATTCAAAAAGATAACTTGCTGGAATAGCCATTGAATCAACCTATTTCTCAAGACAACCAATCCATGAAGGAAGCATCTGAAAACGAGCTATCAGATCAAGAAAAGGACCAACTAAATCGCAACATTGATAAACCTAAATAAGCTATGAACAAAGGTGTGAAAACCAACACTCAATCATTCAACCCTCCCACAAACAAGGTAAGCTTTCGTGACACTCTCTCCCCTCCTCCACCTCCCCCAGTCAACCCCACCCTAGAAACAGATTTCTTGAAAAAACTAATCCTAGATGATGAAAACTCCAACCTATCCAAACTTTCCTTTTTCATACCTATATCCACAAATGACAAACTAAGGCTATACCGTCCTTGGCAGCAAGCCATTATTATCAAACTCCTAGGAAAAAAATGTCCCACACAAATCTTAAGGCTAAACTAAGCTCACTCTGGCAACTTGACGAAACCCTGCAATTAATAGATCTAGGATATGATTTCGACCTTATCAAATTCCAAAAGATATAAAACTATAACAAAATATACCAAAATGGACCATGGTTCATAGGGTCTCAATACCTCTCCATACGCCAATGGGAACCCAAATTCAACCCAGCTCTAGCACACAAGTATGGATAAGGTTATAGGAATTACCCACTGAATTCCATGACTTACAAAACCTCAAAAAAATAGCGAATTTCATTGGCACACTCATAAAAATTGACACATGCACAGTGCATACATCCAGAAGCCGTTACGCCAGATTTTGTATTTTAGCACCACTAGGTAAATCCCTTCCATCCGAAATTCTCTTAGGAACACACACTCAATTAATCCACTATGAAGATTCTTCTATAATAAGTACAAAATGTGGATGTCTAGGGCATATCCTTCATTATTGCCCAACCTTTTCAAGCCCTTCCATTTCGAATCAAACACAGGGTAATCCAAATGCAACCACTAGTGAAGATGATCAACAAAATCAAAGGAAAACTGTCACCTATGCTAATAACAAAAATAATACCAAAATGAAAGATAACCAATCACCCCAAACCACGTTCAAAAGCCAAAACCACCCAAATCACCCCAATACCACCATCAAAGACACAATGGACCCACACGACCCCCATGACAATAAAAAACCAACCAATAACATCAACCTACAAAATCAATTCAACCTACCAAAGAAAAACGCTACACTGTACCCAGCCCACACAAAATCCAAAACTATCCAAACCCACCCAGTACAGTGTATAACACAATCAAGTAACCCTAACCCAAGCCTCTCCAAACCATCATCATCACACACACAATTCCCAACACCCACGCCCTTTGATAACCTAGGAGAAGCCAATCATCACTTCAAGTCACCACCCATACACCCCCTTATTCGTAAAGACAAGTCCAAACGCATACCTTCAAAATAAAACAACAACAAAAAACAACCAAAACTAGACAACCATTATGAGTCTACTAGCCTAAGTCCGGCTACAAACATGCGTATGCATGAACAATACACACTAAATACAAAAGAATTCAGTGAAACAATGATACCATGCAAATAAATACAAACTCTACCATATCTCTTATGTCTCAAAACGCCAAAATCATATCTCACACTCCACCTCACTTGCCACACTCCAATGCCTGTGATGACCCAAAGGGTCATCTTATAAATTAAGACACTATTCCAGGCTCATTAGCATTAAAAATACTAACTTTAATTATCTCAATTTGCGTGTGAAGTCCGGGCGTGAAACTGAAAAGTTTTTATGTGAAAATATGAGAAATAATAATTTTTGGAATTTAAAATTTGATTTTAGTTGACTTTGGTCAACATTTTGAGTAAACAGACCCGGATCTGTGTTCCGACGATCCCGAAAGGTCTGCAGTAAAATACGGGACTTGGGCGTATACCCCGAGTTGAATTTCGAGGTCCCTAGCCTTAGAAATCAATTTTTGAAAGAAATTATTTTGCTGGATTTTTAATGAAATGAAGAAATAAATTAATATTTGAAACCATTGGTATCGGGCCTGCATTTTGGTTCCGGATCCGGTACAGACTTGTTATAGTATTTAAATCCTATCTGTGAAATTTGGTAAGAATCAGAGTTGATTTGACGTGATTCGGACATCCGGTTGAGAAATACTGAAATTTGAGTGTTCTTGAGAAAAATGATGAGTTTTGAGGTTAAATTCATAATTTTAGATGTTATTTTCATGATTTGATCGCACGAGAAAGTCTGTATGATGTTTTTAGACTTGCATGCATGTTTGGTTTAGAGCCGCGAGGGCTTGGGTGAGTTTTGGGTCGGCTACGAGATGTTTTTCACTTATGCTGTCATGACTGTTTATGGTGCGCAAGTAAATTGTTCTTCGCGTTCACGTGGCCTCACTCGCGAACGCGTAGATTAAAATTTCACTGGGGTTATTTTGTTCTATGCGAACGTGTGACCTTGGACGTGAACGCGAAGCACAGGGGGGAGACCCTTCACGAACGCGGGCAAGCGCACGCGAACGCGGTGAGTTAAGCGGGCTTGGGGGAGGGGAACCCATTTGTTCTATGAGAATGCACTTGGTGGGCCGCGAACGTGAAGGCCACTGGGCTAGAACACAATGCGAACGCAGCAGGCCCATCGCGAACGCGATGAAGGCCTGCCCAGTTATATAAAATCAATTTTAAAAATGGGCAGAACCTATTTTCTCCATATTTTCGAACTACAAAGACCTAGAGGAGATTTTATTTACACAAATTCATCCCCAAGGTGTTGGTAAACAATCCTAAACTCTTCTCTTGCAATTATCCAATGTTTTTTATCACTTAACAATAAAAAATTAAGAATTTTCATGGTAAAAATTGAGGGTTTGGGTAGAATTAGGGAATTTTGTAAAAATCAAAATTCGACCTCGAATTGGGGTCTGATTTCGAAACTAATTGCATATTCGGGCTCGGGGGTGAATGGGTAAACGTAATTTGGTATGAATCCCGAGTTTGGACCAAGCGGGTCCGGGGTCGATTTTTAACCTTTTTTAAGAAATCTTAGGAAAACAATGATTTTTCAGTAAAGTTAGTTCCTTTAGCATAAATTAATGATATTAAATTAATTATAATTA
>ML393818.1:2128-19754 GCA_005239525.1 Nicotiana knightiana
TCCAATGAAGCAAGATGAGTTATTCAAGGAGACTCATATTGTCAAGAAAAAGAAAGAGACTGATCCAGAAAGGTGGGTCGACGACCGATCATCGACTGTACATGTAAGTTTTCTCTTTTCATTAAGTATTCTGATATACTCTAATATAATCTTTCAAATACTAATTAAATAAAAAATTTCTTATAGGATCGCTTCAGAGTTGACATGGAGGAATTCATACGCAGTCAGCCACCTAATGAGTCGGGCGAGCCAATCCATATTTTGGAGGAGGATGCAGAAGGACTATGGATGCAGGCGGCTAGCGGTGCAAAATATGGGAAGGTATACGGGCTTCTAAATAAGAAGTTCCACCGCTATCACTGTGGAATGCAAGGAATAGGAACTTCCTCGCAAGCCGAGCAACTTGATGGGGAGAGCCTCTCCACTATGCGGGAGACTGTGACAAAGCTCACAAGCGAGCTAGAAGCATCCAAGGAACGAGAAAGGCTTAAAGATGCTCAGTACGTTAGCAATGCAAGCTCAGTACCAAGGCATGCAAGCTCAGCACGAAGGTATGCAAGCTCAGCTTAAATCTCTCCTAGCTTCTGGAGCTTTTTCGATTCCCCGGTCTCGCGAGCCATCGCCAGATGCTCAACTTGAACGTGAGCGTTCCTTCCGTCCTCCCCGTGTTAGTTCCTCCCGTCCTCCCGTGATCGTTCTTCTCGTCCACCACGAAATGACCCTTCTCATTACCGTCTTGATAATGAAGATTCATCAGACGGTGATGATAGTGATATAGAATGAAACAATCATTGAGTACTTTTATATACTTTGAACTAGACAATAGAACTTTCGTCCGTTTCGGAATGGGCTTGTAATAAGTGTTAACTTAGTTTTGTTAGTTAAATGTGTTAGTTCTATTGAACTTTATACGTTGTTGGTTTTAATAGTGGTTTTAATGTTGTTGTTGTTGTGTTGTTAGTTCGTATTGTTGTTGTGTTAGTATTGTTGTTGTTGTTGTGTTAGTATTGTTGCTGTTGTTTTTGTAATATGATTTGGTATGCTGGCAGGTGGTGTGGCTGCCAAAATAGGTAGTTTCTGCCAAAATAAAATCCAGAAAAGCGACCAAAGTTGGTCGCTATTAAACCCAGATTTCCAGAATAGCAACCAAAGGTGGTCGCTAACTAACCCAGATTTCCAGAATAGCGACCAACATTGGTCGCTATGTTATTAAAAAAAATATTTTTTCTGAAAATTAGCGACCAATTGTGGTCGCTTTGGTTTAAAACAAATTAAATAAATTAATAAAAAAGCGACCAACTGTGGTCGTTATTTTCCAGATTTTAAAATATTATATTTTATTTGCAGACCAAAGTTGGTCGCTATATTTTGTATAATAATAAATAAATAAATAATATAATTTAAAAATAGAGACCAAATTTGGTCGCTAAATTTATATTATTAAAATAATATAGCGAACAAAGTTGGTCTCTTTTTTTTATATCGGAATATTTGGTCAATTTAACATAGAGACCAAAGTTGGTCGCTAATTAGTGACCAACTTTGGTCTCTATGGTAAAGGAACCAACAAAATAGCGACCAAGCCTGTTTGGACGCATTTTGATCGCTTTTCACTGTTTAGGGACCAACTTTGATCGCTTTTTGTGGTCGTTTTTTCCCGAATTTTTAGTAGTGGAAGATAATTTCCAATCATTATTTCTTTTGCCATGAAAATCAACAAAAGTCAAGGACAGTCATTGTCTCATGTGGGTTTATTTTTAAAGAAACCAGTTTTTACACATGGACAACTATATGTTGCTCTTTCTCAGGTGACAAGCAGAAAGGGATTAAAAATTTTGGTTTGTGATGACGATGGGAAAATAACTATTGAAGCTACAAATGTTGTATTTAAAGAAGTTTTTCGAAATTTAATCTGACTTAACCAAGTGCGACAATAGCTGTTGATAAGATATCTGAAACATGTAATAGGTACGCTTTACTTTTCTATTCTTTCTCTATTTCTCTATTTTATATATAAATTAACATTTCATAAAATATTGCAAATACAGATCTGTCAGAATTTGCCATAACATGGATTAACAGGACTTCTTACATCGCAATTGTGAAGAAGCAGAGAATGTCATGTACGAGTTTTTTCTTTTTTCCTTTCCTGTTCAGTTATGTTAATTGCAACAGATTATAAGCTAGATTTTACAATATTCTATTCAGAACGACTAAGAAAATGTAATTTGTTTTCGTTTTCTTATTTTCTGTATTTTTTAGTTTTGTAATGTCGATTTGAAAGAGGGGATTGTCACGGGAGGTTAAACTTGGCCACCGCTTCAAATTTGGCATTAGTACTGGAGATGAAGTTCAATGTAAGCTTTCAAAGGTGATTGGATATCTACCTTGTGTGTACTTATGATATCATATCCTCGTTATAAGATAGCTAGATGTTTTCCCTTTTCTGTTTCTAAAACATAATTAACATTCTAATTTTAATTTGCGCCGTCTTTTCCATTGACAAACCTTATTTTTTTAGGTGCAGTGATGTCGTTTAATGATAGTGGTCCTTCAAGGAAATCCCAAGCCCAGTTTCTCAAAGGTCCATTTCTCCATTTTCTATATTTAATTTCTGAATATTACGTTATGTGGCATTGAATTGAGCGATGAAAAGGTGTTATTCTCTGTGTCGTTACTTCGCGATTCAGTACATGTGCTTTTATGTTCTTTTTAATTGTTAAAAGTAGTATATTGAAGATTAGCTACAACAAAATACTGTAAAAAAATGTAGACGATAGATTGCTCTGGCATCCCATAGAGAATAAGGATGGTGAGTTATGCAGTTGCATAAGTAATTACCTGTGTATCAAATACTGTTATTTTGATACCAACGAAAGTAATTACCTGTGTCATTATGTATTTAGTTTTGGGATTTTTATTTTTGAGCTGGAACTAGCAGTGTTTTGGACTTTTTTTGCAGCTGTTTTGGGGCTGGATTTAGGTGTGCTTTCATGGATATTTGCAGGTCGTTTTTCTGCTGCGTTTTGGAATAATTTAAGCTGCGTTCTTGGCTGATTTTCAAAAGTTACGGGGCTGTTTTGAGTGACGTTTTGGGGTGAGTTTTGCGGCAGATCTTGGAGTATTTTGGGGCTGTTCTAAGGTGGAGTTTACAGCTGGTTTGTGTGGGTTTAAGGTGGAAGAAGAAGGCTGTGAAAAAGGAATAATTTTTGTGCTCCTCCAACAGCCGCATTTTTACTGCTACAAATTGGTGTTTTGGGTTATGTTTTGCTGAGGTTTTTGGCTGTATGTTTCATGGAGTTATCATGATTTTTTCTCACAATATCTCGAGGATGATTCTTCTATATAGTATATGCATCTCTTGAGTTCAAAGAGTAAGTTTATAGAGAGTTAGAGACACCCATATAATTCACCTATTTGTCTTTTGATTTAATTTTTTTAATTACGGTCGATAACTTTAGTCTGTAATATATATTTGTTTCTAATATCTCTCTCTGCTCTTTTTTGTTTGAAATGATCCGCGCAAGTATACCAGTAAATTACTAAAAACAACAGCATATAATTCGGCAACTTGGTGCTTACTTTTGGTGGCGACTAAAACAGACGCTATCGTCCTCATCGAAAACCCTCAGCGTGAATTGAATTTCATGCAAATATTGTGAAGAGACATAATATATAAATAACACACTTACTAAATTTTTTTCTGAAGATCTCCTCCTTCTAGCTTTATGATATTAAATTTTAATTAACATAATAAGTACAAAATATGATATTAGAAACGACAAATCCACCAGATTTTAATTATTTTGCATTAATGATAATTAGCTTAAAATAATTGCTAACAACATCAAAATTAAAAGGATAGCAAATCATGAAGGGATATCTAATAAAAACTAAAAAGTACATCATGAAACCTGCAGGGATATCTAAGAAACTATATTATATCACTTAATAAAATGAATCTTAACAAATATATTTCGAGGTTGACTTGACTTTGCAACCACTGTGCTCCCTCTGAGCATCTTCCTCTGACTTTCCCCATGGATTGTTGGGGTTCTTCTTCTACACGGCTTCGGCTATGCATAATCATAGTTACAAAAATTCTGCATCCGAAATTTCAGTTCAACCAAAAGCTGAAGCTTTTTCATCTGAAAAGCCAGGTAATGATATATAATCTCTCAAACTCTATTGCACCTTGAAATGTTTCAATTTCTGTAACTCTTCATGTCTTTTAGCTATGGAATTCTATTTTATGTGCGTATGTTGTTATTGAACTAAAATGGCTAGTCTTCTTTGAAATTATAGATTTCCAAGATGTGTGAGCACAAGAATATTTAAAAGCTGTCTCTTTTAAGCACATCTTTCTTTCCTTTTAGGCTTAGTGGATTAGTGAATTAAATCCTGCCTAAGACAATTACATTTGTTTGCCACTAATTTTTAATATATGAAAAATAAACTGCAATCACTAAATAAGAGAAAAATATTTGTACTAATCAATTTTGAGTACAATTCTGTTTCTCCCCTGATTCTTCTCTCCTGATTATCTCCGTGATTCGAGGGCTAAATCCGTGTATTTCTCGAATCTAGGATGATGCAGACCTCCAGGGGATGTATTTGATCTCCAGCTTCTTGAACTATTGATTGTCAAGAAGTATCCGGCCATATTTTGATCTCTTTGTGAATATCTCAAGAGTTTATGGAACTTTCGATATGATCTCCATTTTTTGAGATGGCTCTTCAAGGGAATATGTATCCCTTTATATATAGGTGTGAGTTATAGTTTAGGGTAGAGTAACCTCGAAGAAACCCTAATAAACTCCTAGGATTTCAAGAGTCCTGTAGTATCTTTAATTTAGGATTTGGCTTGGTCTACTAAAATTTCAGTGTCTACAACATTATCTTTATGTACTTTAATATTTTGGAAATACTTAAAATCATGTAATGCTGATCATTGTAGTACCAGATACAAAACTTTATCTTTTTGGGTTAGTTGCAGTATCATGTTAAATAATTATTCCTTTTTTCTTTTCCAAAACTTTTTTGTGGGTTCTTTTTTTTTTGACACCCTAGGCGAATCCTACATCGACAAAACATGGGAGATATGCTGGTTATATGTAAACACTTTTCCTCTCAGATCAATATTTTATGATTTAAGGTCGAAAAAAAACTTGCAGATGAATAGGGTGAAACAGGATAGTTATGACTTATGAAACATTGGATTAGTTACAAGGCTTTTGCCTCCCTATGGTTAACTATTTGAGTTTGGTTGAGATTGACCCTGAGAAGTTGTTAGATCATCACAATAATTGAGTTTGTTCATTTAAACTGGTATGTTGATTACTTGTTTTGCTTTTAAAAGTACCTCTTTTTCCTCTTTAAAAGTAGTTACTTTTTTTTTTTGCTTAATAAAATGTCACATTCATCTAAAACTGGTGATGGGATTATGTATGGCATAAATTAGACAAAATTATATTAGAGTGAGCAAGCTAGAGAAAAGAAGCCTCAGCCTTTGGCTCCTCGTGCCTCTACTTATCATGTCAAGGTAACAGTTCTAGTTTATTGGCGCTATGGGGGTGCTTTATTCAAGGTTAAAATAGTTCTAATCTTCGCCGTTCATCCTAATTTGACAAAGAACTTACAGCAATCTCTGGAAAAACCAAGAAGAGACTTTGAAGGGAACAAATGCTCTTTGCCATTTCCCAGAGTCCTACTTTGCAGATTCTAATTGTGTTTTTTTGTAGAAGGACGTGCATATTATCATCTTTACATCATAATTTTCTGGTTTTACTGGCAGTCCTAGCACAGTAGTTGTGGCTGTTTATGAATGAGGTTATATAATATAGTGACTCTGGCAAATTTTTTTTTTTTTTTTTTTTTTGGTGGAGGGGGAGCTGGTCACTCTCTCCTGTCCTTTTCAGTAGAGTGTCATTTCACTTATCAGTACAAGAATACCACCATGCTACAGGGGCGTACGCAAGATATTGGGTAAGTGGTGTCTATATTTTTAAGAAGTGAATCTATGAACAAATTACTAAAACAAGATCATCTTAATAAAATACATTCAAAAGCATTAATATTTCTTTTTTTAAAAATATAATTGGATAATATTATTATTAAGAACTTTTTCTAGAAAGCTCTTTACTGAGCCATGTTATATGTGTTTTTTTTTCTACATATTTTTCATGGAATTTCACTAAACAAACTTTACTGAATAGTTGGAATATGGGGTTAATGTCATTCTGAAGAGTTATAAAAAAACACTTGATTCACTGTTAAGAATCCAACATGGGACCAATTGAAAGCCAAGGAACCAAAGTGGCTGCTGGACTAGTCCACACTTGTTTGTCAACTGTTTCAACCTGATATAATTTTATTCATATTCTTTTTGAACCATTATTTACTATAATTTTGTGAAAATTTCCAGCAAAGCGGTGTCGAATGACGCCGCTTGCATGAACTTAAATCCGCCCCTGCCATGCTAGTAGAAAAATTATCATTTTCACGAAGACGGTTCTGAGTCATCACTATAGCTATTAGAGGTCATCAATATTTTGCATGTTGTACTTCTGAATGTATAGGACCTACGCTGAAGAAAACCATTTAGTACTCAAGTCAAGTGTCCGGATGTCATAATTTGGAGTTAGCTGGTAGTACAATTTAATACTCAGTCATTTTTGTTAAAGGTGTAAAAAGAATCCATGTCAAATGGATACTGTTACTGCCAAAGTTATATATGCTAAAAGCATCAATGCTGCTGCATCAAGCAACTGTGGTTAATAAATATCTGCATGTCTAAGCCTGAAAAGACAAAAGATTGGCTGTAGTAACCCCTTCCTATCTTCCAATTTGAGATATTTTGTGTTTGTCCATTCAATTTCATGAAATGCATGAGAGAACATTATCTTCAGTAACTTATACAGTTATTTTCCCTTCTTTTGATGAACTTTGCAGATTAAAGAGCGTCTTCGTTTAGAGCTTTGATCCATGTTCATGATGAGAGCTGAAAAGGCATCGTTCTCGAGGCCTAAATGCTCTTATCATGTGTACTTGAGTTATAGAGGCCAAGAGATCAGTATGAACTTCATCAATCTTCTGCACACGGAATTGACATGTGTAGGTCTTCGAACATTCAAGAAACATGGTGAAGTTAGGAAAGGAAAGATTGTTGGACCAGAATTGCAAAAAGCGTTCACGGAAGCGAGAATTTCAATAATTGTATTCTCAGAAGATTATGCATACTCTAGAAGGTGCCTAGATGAACTTGTGAACATCCTGGAAAGGAAGCACAGTGCCGGTCATATGATTCTACCTGTGTTCTATCATATGGATCCATCCCATGTGAGAAAGCAGAAAGGATCTTATGCAAAGGCATTTCATAATTATGAAGAGCAGATCATGGGGGAGAAGGGTGAAAGAAGGAATGAGCAGATAGCAAAGGTGAATATATGGAGAGCATCTCTCAAGGAGGTTGCAAATATGGCAGGGATAGTTCTAGAAGACGGGTAAACTAAATGAAATTTCTGACTCTGCATCGTCTGAAACATACGTGTTCTTAAGTGTGCGACAGAACCTGCAATTATTTGAATATATATAATATTCTGTTGATTTACGACTTTTATCTTCTGACATTAGGGTTGTATCCGGACATTCGACTTCCATCTTGTTATTGTGACATATGCATTTCAACCAATATGATATATCTGAATGGTTCTTTTTTTTACTGTCAGGAATGAGTTAACATTTATTCAAGAAATTGTCGAGGACATCTGGGATAAGATGAGTCGCAAAGTTTTGAGTATTGCCCAATATCCAGTTGGAATATATCAGCGCGTGAAAGAGATCAGTTTGTGGTTACAAGATAGCTTGACTGGTGCTCACACATTGATGATTTATGGAGAACCTGGAATAGGGAAAACAACTATTGCCAGAGCTCTTTTTAACCTACATTGTGACAGATTTCAGTACAGCAGTTTTCTTGCAAATATTCGAGAAATTGCAAAAGAAAGCAGCAGCCTGATTTGCCTACAGAAAAATCTGCTCTCAGATCTTTTGAAAGAGGATAAGATGGATCTATATGGTATTGATGGAGGAGCTTCTAAGATCAAAGAATGTTTAGTTCACAAAAGGTTTCTTTTTGTTCTTGATGATGTTGATGATTTGGACCAACTGAAAGCACTACTTGATTCAAGAGATTGGATTCCTCCAGGGAGTAAAGTTATTATAACAACTACAAATAAAAGCTTGGTAAACCCTCACGATGCTTGTGTGATGTATGAAGCCAAGAGGTTTGATATTCATGAGGCGCTTCAGCTCTTCAGCTTGCATACTTTTGGTCAAGACCATCCCGTCAAGGAGTACATGATGCAATCCAAACAGATTGTTAAACATTGTCGAGGGGTTCCTTTAGTTCTTCAAGTTCTAGCCTCTTCGCTACGTGGTGGAAGTATAGATTTATGGGAAGCTGCAATAAATAAATTAGAAAGATATTCTGAATTCCATAACCATAAAATTCTTGAACTAAGCTATGAAGCTTTGCCTGATGACCACGAGAAAAATGTATTTCTTGATATTGATTGCTTCTTTGTCGGAAAGGACAAAGATTATACAATCAAAATTCTTGATGAATGTGGTTTCCATGCTACTGCTGAAATACAGAATCTCATCGATAGATGTCTTCTGACAGTGACTCCTGAAAACAAGCTAATGATGCATCAATTACTACAAGAAATGGGTAAAGAGGTCATCTACCGAGAATCGCCCACTGAACCTGGTAAACGCAGCAGAATCTGGCATCACAAGGATGCCCTCAGTGTACTGCAGGAAGAAACTGTATGTCTCACTCATCTTGTAACAATTTGCTTCTTTTTCCCGGTGCTCGTGCTCACTTCAATGTTACTTTCCATGACAGGTTACAGAATCTATTGAGGGGATCACTCTTAAAATGCGTGGATCAGATGAAAGCAAACCAGACAAACATGAAAATATATCAAAAAGACCTCACTGTGATGATTCACGGAATACTTCAACATTGATTCTCAAAAACTCATCAAAGAGGCTTTGCCTATGCTTTTTCTCTTGGTATCGAGAGAATTTTGTTTCGGCAAGATCACAGACTGCACCAAATGAAGCTGGAATAAGTGCTAAAGCATTTTTGAAAATGCAAGAACTGAGATTTCTTGAGCTCGATAATGTGCAGCTTTCTGGCACCTATGAAGGATTTCCAAAGAAATTAAGATGGATGTGCTGGTATCAATTCCAATTAACTTCCTTTCCAAGTGGCTTCCCTCTAGAAAATCTTGTAGTTCTTGAAATGAGTAATAGCAACTTGCACCAAACATGGGAGGGAGCAAAGGTTTGCTGACTTCCACTCATGTCTAATGTTGTGGTTATTTGTGTCCTGGCAAACATTTTGGTACTTTTTCTTCACTGACTCTCTCTACCTCTCTATCTATTTTTCCTCAGTCTCTCCGATCATTGAAGATACTTGATTTTAGTCACTCACGTCGTCTCATGAAGACCCCTGACTTCTCTGGACTGCCGAGTCTTGAAAGGGTTATTCTTGAACATTGCATAAGTTTGGTTAAGGTCCATGAGTCCATTGGAAGACTTCATAAACTTCTTGTTTTAAATCTGAAGGGATGCGAGAGCCTTAGGAAGCTTCCAAGGAAGATTAGGGAAATAAAATCCTTAGAAGAACTAATACTCTGTGGGTGCTCGAAGCTGGAGTTTTCCACGACAATGAGAAATCAAAAATATTTGCAAGCACTTCCGCAGAAGGTGACTAACAGAGATCAACTTGCCTCTAAGGGTGAAAAGCCAATATGCAGTGACTCTCTGCCTGCTAAATCGATCTATTCAATTTTCTGGTCTTGGATGTCACCGTGGCCAAAGTCATCCCGTTCAATGTCAGAACTCTTTCAGATTACCTTACAAAGTTTGGATATTTCACATTGCAATCTGAGTGACACTGTTATTCCCTATGATCTTTCTGTCCTGTCCTCCTTAAAATATCTGAATTTAAGAGGAAATTCCATTTCTACCCTGCCAGAGAGCCTGAAGAGCCTAACTATGCTGCAGTCCATTCAGTTAGCTGACTGCACAAAGCTCCAGTGGATCCCAGAACTTCCATTGAGTTTACAATTATTGAATGCACGTAACTGCATATCACTGAATAGAGTAACAAATCTACCCAACTTAATGAGGTCACTTGACTTGCACCTAGAGAATTGTGGAAATCTGGTTGAGGTTCGGGGAGTATTCAAGCTAGATCCTATTGAAGACATTGATGATATTGTTGATCTATCTTGCCTAGACAATTTGGAGGTCAGAGCAGTAGATGTGGAACTTTGCAACTATCTGACCTCAACGAAAAGCAAAAGTCCCTTTCAGGGACTGTATGAATTTGGTATACACAGCATTTTCATTCCTGGAGGCAAGGTTCCTACCAAGTTCAATAATATAAGCGCAGGGAGCTCATTAGCTTTCTCTGTGCCTCAACTTCCTAACGTCAAGACACAAGGATTAGAGATATGCATTGCTTATTTAGAATGTTATGACGAATGTTTCAGCGAAAGGCACTTCATAAAAGTGAGCAATAAGACCAAGGGGATCAAATGGATTTATGGTCCAACGGTTTTTGGGATTGCAGCTCCTGGTAATCCAATGCTATGGTTAAGTCGTTGGAAGTTTGGAGATCAGCTAGAAAGAGGAGATCAAATTGTTGTTTCCTTAAGCATGAGTTGCTTGGTTAGGGAATTTGGTGCCCATCTTGTATGCAGTGAACAAAGGGAGGAAGACACCCTATCTGAGAATGCAAAGGAGGGATGTTTTCGTCCCTGCTATCCACTTCATCATGCAATTGGAGGAGATTTATCTCCTTATGAGCTAAGCTCAGGCGTTTATCACCTCTCCATTTATTCTTGAATCTTGATTGCAAAAAGTTTAGGTTCACAATTCATTGAAGATGTCAACTTTCCTTCACCCATCAGTGCAAATGCAGGGATTATCAATCATTGGGTTGTTGAAGTTAAACAGACATTGGGTCCACAAATGGCAGTTTCTAATCTGTGGTTTAATGGAGAAAGGGGAGTGTAAATTTTCCATTGACTTAGAAAGTTATCTGAGCTATTTGGTGCTGTGATCCATTTTTGTACTTATATTCCATAATAGTATGGTGGCTTATGTGACACTGTTCTGGCCCTGAAGTCTGAAATACTGAATAGATCAACAAGAAGAATGAACTTCCTACCCACAACAACCATCATCAACCACCATAAGGGGTGGCAAACGGGCGGGGTGGGACGGATATGAGCGGGCCGAAAACGAGTAATGTAAAAATAAATAAATTATTCGATCAATGCATATTTAAAACGAAAAGAAAAGGGGTTAACCGGCCCATGGCTTCTTGAATATGATCACTTTTGGGAGAATTCTAGTCTCTCAAACTTGAGGAACTCTCAATTTGAGTCTTTGCAAATATAAAAGTTAGCCATTGATTATTCATTTTTTAAGCGGATAATATGGTTTTTATCTATATTTGACCCATTCTTAAAAAGTTCATTATCCAACCCATTTTAATCGAATATTATGGGTGGATAACTATTTTTGTTAATCTATTTTGCCACCACTAACCACCACCCTAGGTGGCACCAACTACCATAAAAAGATATTTTGTTGATATAATATTATATTAATTAGTATTTAATCTGAAAATCTCTATCTATTAATTTTTAAAATAAAGATAAGTTTTATACCTTCAAATATTCAAAAAATAAACAATCTTATTATTTACTATTCATATCTTAATATACATCTTATTCTTCAGATGTGTATCAAGATTCAAGCATTTTAGTTTTAATACACATTTTAATATTTAGATAATTTAATAAAAATAAATGAGGTCTAAGTCCAATATAAAATATTATTTAGTTACATAGATCTGTAAATATAATACAAAAAAAGTTTGTAGGATCATTTTATTTTATTGTGAGTTGGATTAAGAGATCATTTCCTCAACTTTATTTGATCGGCTTGATTAGTGGTAGCAAAATTGATTAAAAGAAAACAGTTATCCACCCATATTATCCGTTAAAAAATCGATTGGATAATATACTCTTTAAAAATGAGTCAAATATGGATAAGAACCATATTATCCGCTTAGAAAATAAATAATAATGAATTTAACTTTTACATTTGTATAGCCTCAAATTGGGGTTTCATCAAGTTTGGGAAACTAAAAATTCTCTCAAAAGTTATCAATATTATTCGCCGGTTAACCTGTTTCTTATCCCTATTAAATATGGGTTGGGTCGGATAATTTATCTGTTTTTATATTACCCGCACATATCCGACCCGACCCCTTTGACACCCCTCGCTTGTTAGATAATGACCCAGATTCATATAGGGTAGGTTGATCGACTAAAATCATATATTAGTGTTAAAATGGCACCAAATTGAAGTTGTCGATTGGGGAATTCTGCAATTGTTAGGAAAACATATTGCCTTCGAATCCTACTTCTACTATAAAACGTAATAAAAATCACAGTATAAAACGTAACAGGAATTGAGGTACCAAGCCAATTAATGGCGCTTGATATTACAAGAAGGTTAATAATTCTCATCATAGTTTCTGCAATACTACTATTTATCACTTTCAGCGGCAGCGACGACGAGGATAATAAGCTGCCACTTACAGAGTTTTGCGTGAAGCACTATTTTGGTCCGAAGCGGCCCTTGAAACAAAGTAGTGCTTATAATGCAATTCTCTGCAAAGACTTGTTTCGTCGTCTAACCAGGCTTCTTTGTATTACCGGAGAATTTGATCCTTCATACGTCCGAGCTCTCAGAAAATTTGTTCCAGATTTCAAGGACAACGAATATGCCCTCAACAAATTCCTTAGCAACATAACTCGATGTCCGCCCTTTTATCCCTGATGGAAGAAGTTCAAGACTTGCAGTCCGTCTTGGCAAAGCTTAGGATTTTATGCAGTTCAATTTGATTTTTTTCTGTAAGAGCTCGAAACTATATTTGGCTAGAAATCCTTTCATGTTTTTAGAATTTGATTATTTTTCATACTACAGTTTTTAGGGTTTATTTATACGACAAAAATAAATTATCATAATCTGCAGTTAGCTTTGGTTTTTGACATAGTTATAATCATGTTTCACTTAAGATACATATTAGACCACTCTTCTCCCGAATTCTTATTCTGTTTTTGTCCATAGGCAGATTTAACTTGAATTTTCTTCCCCAAAATTCTGCTTGAGACAGATATTTTAGATTTGTAGTGATGATCTCTACCTGTAAGGCCAATGATTTTCAGAAATTTATTTTTTATTATTATGGTCTTGGCTTGGAGTATTTAATCTCCTAATTCAGACCATATAATTTGTCAAGAGAGGTGGTTATTGTATAGCATTAGATGCTCTATGCAGAATATCAAAGTGTATGTTTGGAAAGATTAGTGGCCAGCGCGACTGTCGAGTCCAAGCTGCTGATTCTTAAAAAACTAATCAAGAAGGATTAATTAATTAAGCAGTAGACCCCTTTTATCTTTCTCTTTTATAATCAAACAGCATAGACTCCCTTGACCATCTTTGATTAATTTAATTCTTTATTTGTGATAATAGAGGCAGAAGTAGGTGGACGTTGAGTCAGATTTTGGATTTATGTTCATTGATCCAAGGCTGAGAATTTCACTACTAATTAAATAAAGAATTAGCTTATTAATTTATTAGCAGAGCCTAATTAGCTTTCACTAGTCTGCATTTTCTTGTTGTTATTTCATACATTGGTTTGTAAAGCATTGTGTAATTATATAACCATTGAATCCTTACTCAGAGAATTGGTCAAGGTCAACTTGATCTGATGGGTTCTGAAAGACCACAAACATCCTCCTCTTTTGTTTCTCCATGCATTTATCATGTGTTCTTGAGTTTCAGAGGCGAAGACACCCGCAAGACTTTTACTGATCGTCTTTATGCTGCTTTGGTAGGTGCAGGGTGGCGCACGTTTAAGGATGATAATGAGATTGAGAGAGGGGAAAATATTAAGACAGAATTAGAGCATGCAATCGTACACTCGAGGAGTTCAATAATTATACTCTCGGAGAACTATGCTACTTCCACATGGTGCCTTGATGAACTTGTGAAAATCCTTGAACATAAGAGGACCAAAGGCCATGCAATTCTTGCTGTCTTCTATCATGTGGATCCCTCTGAAGTTAAAGATCAGACAAAGAGCTTTGCAGAAGCATTTAGAAGATATGAACAGCAAATTGAAGCTGAAAGAGATGAAGGAAAGAGGGAGTGGATGGATAAGGTTCAAAAATGGAGAGCAGCTCTTGGAGAGGTTGCAGATTTGGGTGGTGTCCTAGTGAACAATCAAGAAGATGGGTAAGTTTTTCCCATAACCAGTAAATTCTTCGTGCTGCAACGTAATCAAGAATTGATTGAGATTCAGTTTTCAAGTAACCCTTTTGAATTGTTCCTCCTTGCATATGCTATTTGAGGTGCATTTTCTTGAGGATCTTTTTTATAACCTTTTTATTAGGAAATTTAAAAATAATAATGGTGAAGCTAAAGCTATTTAAGGAAAAAAGAAAAGGGAGAGAATAAAATTGAACAATGGGCTCTTTCTCCGCACATTATTATCTGGGAAATTTTAATCTACTTGAAGTCCCAAATATTATTGATGTGTGGGTTGAGCATTTAAAGCTTAGGATCCTTTCATTTAGGCATCAAAGCACTTGTATGGTACAAGCTGATTTCATTAAAAAGGAAATGGAGTTAGAGGTCAAAGTATTTATGTGAATAGGTTGGCATCGATGGAATTTCGTGCTGGACTAGCTGATTTTCTCTTTCTGTTGCCTTTTCACTTTCTGTTTTTGTACAAGAGAAATGGTCATATAATCTTGATACTTCAGATTCAACAAATTGTTTGCTGATTACACGGTTGTGAATTTGCTTGCTTGTATACAAAAGCCTCTGTGAGTTGGTTAATTCAGATGTGACACTAAGCCGATAAATTTGCTTCTTAACAATTGATTAGGAAGGAGTCAAAGTTCATTGAAGAGATTCTTCAACTCATTGAGGATAAACTGAACCGCACAATCTCTAGTGTTGCGCCTTACCTGGTTGGGATCAGTTCGAGGGTCAAAAATATATTGTCATGGTTGCGGAATGGATCAAATGATGATAACATCATTGCAATTTGTGGGATGAGTGGAATTGGGAAGACAACTGTTGCCAAGTATATTTTTACTACGACCTTTGAAAGATTTGAAGGTAGTAGCTTTCTTGCAAATATCAGAGATATTTCTCAGCAACCTGATGGCTTAATTCGCTTACAGAAACAGCTCCTTTATGATCTTACTGGGAAAAAGAGTAAAATACAGGATATTGATGAAGGGATCATCAAGATACGAGATGCTATATGTTTTAGGAGAGTTCTAGTCATATTAGATGACGTTGATCAGCAAGAAGAGCTACACGCTATAATTGGAATGAAAAATTGGTTCTTTCCAGGAAGTAAAATAATTGTCACAACTAAGAATTCAAATTTGCTTCAGGTTCATGGAATTCAAAAAGTCCATGAAGTCAAGGAAATGGGTAATGATGAATCATTGGAGCTTTTCAGTTGGCATTCCTTTGGGAAGGACCATCCAGCTGATGAGTACATGGAACTATCGACCAGGGTGGTAAAGCATTGTGGAGGGCTTCCTCTGGCACTTCAAGTTTTGGGTTCTTCTCTTCGTGGAAAGAATATTGATGTATGGAAAAGTGCACTAGACAAGTTGGAAGTGATTCCTGCAAGCCAGATAATTAAAAAACTAAAATTGGGGTATGATTCGTTAAAAGATGACCATGATAAGAATTTATTCCTTGACATTGCCTGCTTCTTTACAAGAAAGGATAAAGATTATGTTATTGCAGTACTTGACGAATCTTATACTTACACAAGAGTTGGTATTCAGAATCTCGCAGATAGACTCTTGTTGACGATTGAGGGTAACAAGTTGATAATGCATCAAATGCTTCGGGACATGGGCAGAGAAATAGTCCGTCAAGAATCACCCAAGAAGCCCGGGAGACGTACCCGGTTGTGGCACTACAAGGATTCATTTAATGTATTGAGAGATGACATGGTAAGCATTTTCTTTCTCTTGTATATAATTCCTTTCTCTTCGGATACTGCTAAGCATTTGTAAATAATTATTTTCAGGGCTCAGAGACAATTGAAGGTCTTTCCCTTGACATGAGTATGGTAAAGGAGGACCTATCCTTCATGGGAAGTTCTAGCAGTGGAAGAAAGTCGCCGTTTAAAGAAGTTAAGAGTTATCCATTCGGTTTCTCCAGGAATCTCATCAAGTTTTCTTCAAGAACCTTAAATGTCATTGAATTGAGAACAAATATCTTCACAGTTATGAACAAGCTTAGACTGCTTCGGATCAGTTATACACATCTAAATGGTGCTTATAAAGATTTTCCCAAGAACCTGAGGTGGCTATATTGGAGAGATTTTCCTTTAAAGAGTATGCCAAATGATTTTCCATTGGAGAGCTTGGCTGTTCTTGACATGCGGAACAGCCGTTTGGAAAGACTGTGGCCTGGAAGAAGGGTATGGAAATTGTTTATGTTTTTAGGTTCCTCCTCTTATAATGAAGTGTTACTCATCCCTTTCTTTTAAACTTCGTCAATATAGGTGCTTCAGCTGCTAAAAATTCTCAACCTCAGCCATTCTCATTCTCTGTCTAGAACTCCTGATTTCTCAGAACTTCCGATGCTGGAGAGACTTGTTCTCAAAGAGTGTGTCAATCTAGTTGAGGTTCATGATTCCATTGGAAGCTTAGAGGCTCGGCTTATTTTCTTAAATCTCAAAAACTGTAAAAGACTTCAGAAACTTCCCAGACAGATTTGCAAGTTAAAAGTTCTTCAAACGCTCATTATATCTGGTTGCTCAAATCTTCAAGAGTTGCCAAGAGATCTTTGGAGGATGCAGTCCTTGAAAGTATTTCTAGCCGATCAAATCCCAATGAGTCAATTACCCTCCACGAGTAAACAGAATTCAAAATGGCATGCATTCATCCAGTCTTGGATTTCTAAGCCAAGAAAAGTTCCAAAACTTTCATCGGTCTCTTTGCCAAAATCTTTGGTTAACCTAAGTCTAGCTGGGTGCAATCTATCTGAGGCTGCTTTTCCTAGGGACTTCAGTAATTTACTGATGTTGCAGGACCTAAATCTTAGTAAGAATCACATCAGTTTCCTTCCAGATTGCATCAGAACTCTTTCCAGGCTCAACAAACTTGTATTAGATGATTGTAGAACGCTTAAGGCTCTCATAGACCTACCACGTGTCAACAATTTGAGGGTGGGATACTGCACTTCCCTAGAAAAAGTAACATATCTATCAATAGGATGCCGTGCAACAACTTACCATTTAAATGGCTGTAAAGAACTCAATGATATGGAGGGAAGCTTCAAGTTGGAGGCCAAGGGAGAAATCGAGAAAACAATGAAGTCATTGGAATTAAGCATGTGGGATTCTGTGGGAAGCTTTGAAGTAAAATTGTATAACAATTCAACTCATACAGAAAGTCGAGGACCGGCAAAGGTACTCTCTCCTCTT
>ML393818.1:19964-43957 GCA_005239525.1 Nicotiana knightiana
CCTCCCCCCCCCCAAGAAGGGGTTGAGGGATCTACTTTCATGTACTTGGTCAAACTTCTTCTAACTCCTGTATCCGTTGGTTCTTTCTTTTGCTTTTTGTCATATTAATGAGATTCTTTATGACACAGGCGTTGTTTGAAGGAGGACTTATCAGCATAGTTCTTCCAGGGAGCAACGTTCCCAATTGGTTTTGTTACAACAGAGCTGGAGCAACTCTAACTTACACTGTCCCTTCACTTCCTGATCTCAAGATCCATGGCCTGACTGTGTGCTCAGTGTACTCAATTGATTGGAACGTCTGGACTGAGGGTATCCAGTTTTATTTGATAATCCATAATGAGCAGAAGAACGTGAAACTGATCTATAGCCCAACTTGCTATGGTCTTCCTGAAGCTGACAGAGAAATGTTATGGTTCAGCCATTGGAAATTTCGGAGTCAGCTGGATGCTGGTGATACACTGAATGTTACAGTGCTTACTATGACTGGTTTTAACATCAAGGAGATCGGTATTCACATAATGCATGGTGAGCAAGTAGACATGGTTTCTGACCCAAACAGTCAAGAAATGCAGCGAGATTATCCTTATCAGGGGATAATCCCTGACGAATGTCAAGGGCTCGTAGACATATACTGCTTTGGCCATATGGGGATTGGATTGCACTTCATTTTGCCATATATACCATGAGTGGGAATATACACGATAAAATCTTTGTAGGAGTTAGACGGAACATATGATGTCTTCTTAGCCATCTCCACAAGTATATTCTTTTCTCTTCCTCCATTTGAAATCCTATTTTCTAGAAACAATTATTAATGTGGAAGTTCCCTGAGGTCTTCACAGCCCGTTAGGTTCAACAGGAACAAATTATACAATTGCCCCATTGATTCATCAATCTCTATTAGCTACTTGAGAAATAACCTCATAAGTTAAAGTTGGGACTTCTAGAAAGGTAACTTGAATTACTGAGATCAAGGGTTCTCAGTCATCTTAGGAACTGTCAGGAAAAAAGGGAGGTTATCTGAAGAACATCGTAATTTAATTAAAATTAAAAGAAATATGTAAAATGGCAGTTTGAATATATATTGCATAGCACCCTGGTTCCACCCAAAATCTGCTTTAGCCTGCTGTAGCGCATCTGTACAACAACAAGGCTCTCTAGTGCTGTAGCGCATCTGTTTGCAGATACCGGTATCATGAGACAACACCCGATATGGGTGTGTTTGCCATGAGTTCTGGTGATATAAAATTCTTGTGGTAAGATAGGGATCTTATTCATCATACTTTACCCCCACAATTTCTGTTTTTATCGCGGTTTTGCGCTAATAGGCCATGCGCATGCCTGGTATTCATGTCCAACACCTTTCAAAAGGCAAAAGGCTTAAAAAGCCTTGTACAAAACACAAACAGAACGTTACAAACAACCACGAAACAGATTTGCACAAGCAACGAAAGGTTGTGGATTTCTTTACAAATCACTAGTTTTTGAACTCAGCTAAATAAAATTCTTATTGTCAATTATCCTACAGTAGTAGTAGGTATAATTCCATTCTTTCTCTGATACAATAAGTTTCATGTTTTAGGGTGAAACTTTGAAATTAATTAAAATACACTGGTTGTTGTAGAATCGATTGTTTGACGGGTATAAATTGGACGTGGGCCTACGTATTGGCTCGAGGAGTTTTGAGGTGAGTTGATATCTTATTAACAATGATACAACAATGAGGCATATATATATATTACATATTCTACTCTTACTACATATCGGACTAGGACATATTCTACTCCTACTACATATGGGACTAGGACATATTCTATTCCTACTATATATGGGACTAAGACTATTTACACATAATTATCTAACAATTCCTCTCAAGCCAGTGCATACAAATTATATGTATCGAGCTTCTTGCATATGTAACTAATATAAGAGTCAATGAGGGACTTGGTGAAAATATCTGTAAGTTGATCATTTGACATACAAGGCCACTAGACTCCTCCTGAGCAACAAAATCAGGTGTTGCTGATAAACATAAGTTGGCCGAAAGGTCGCTGGAAAAATTTGAAAATAGTGAGACTAAGCTGAATTGCACACTACAAAATAAGTTCTAAAACATCAACAAAAAACAAAAAATTTTCTGGAAATTAATGTTCACACCAAGAAATCACTGTTCATGTCGGAGAAAATAAAAGTGTCTTATGTGGGTAGGCTCGGAATCACTGGACAAGTAAGTTGTCATGAAGAAGTTTTGTCAAAAAGTGGTCGGAAATGGCTCACACGCGTCAGAAAAGTTACTGTAGCTCGTCGGAACCCTAGTTGTGGCAGCACGTTAGTCTTTGCCGGAGCGATTGACTGGGGTTTTGTCGCCTGACTGTTCCGAACAAGATGGTAGTGTTGGTTTTTGCACAACACTTATCGATGAGGAGATTACGCAAATCAATCTTGATTCGCCAACCAGAAAGACGCACGGTGACTGATTTTTCTGTTTAGATAGGACTGGAATTTCTAGGGTTTGGTCGCACAAGGGTATCAGATATGATGGTGGTATATGCACAGTACCACTATAGCAGTGATGAACCCTGGGAACAAGATGAAGTTGCCGGAAAATTGCATGGCGATGAGATATTTCTTCCCCGATGTAGCTGGAATGACGCACAACGATAGTTTTCTCACTGAAGCTCTGATACCATGTGAGAATGCACGGGAGAAAAATTTATCTTATTAACAATGATACAAATGAGGCCTAGTATATATATATATACTCCTACTACATATGGGACTAAGAGATATTCTACTCCTACTACATATGGGACTAAGACTTTCTACCATATATGAGACTAGGACTATTTACACATAACTATCTAACAACTTAAAAGAGTTAATATGTACTTAATTAGAGCGAGTGAGTACCTATTAGCTTAGAATTATTCTAGTTAAAGTTTAGATGATTTATTCTGATATATGTGCGTAAATTTTCAGGTTTTTGTGTTATTCTTATAGGCTATTTTCATGTTGAAAAAAAATGAAGAAGCAAGAATTTTTAGAAATACTTTTGAATGTTTATTTCATTCTTATGACATGCCTTACATTTAAGGATACCAGTATGAGTATGTATAGGATGTTCCAAAAAAAATTTAGACTTGAATGGTCAAGAAAGTTGATTTAGATCCTAGCGAGGTCACATAGAATAATTTATTATTAAAAAAATCCTCTATTCTGAGAAGGGGTCATCGTCCAGGCCGAGGGTCCAGACCAAAGCGTTGACTTCCTAAAACTACTTGTGCCAAAGTAGGAAGCGCACGAGCCGAGGGTCTCGTTACTGAGAATTTGCCTAGCCAAGCTAAGGTTTGGTACATGAGCGCTGAGAACCATGACGCGAGTGGCACCTCGTGGATTGGGCCTATTCGATCAGGTTGGGATCGAACACGTGCCGATCACACGGTGACTAAGACAAAAATAAGTCAGGATAGTTGGAACTTCCGAAGTATAATGTGAAGTAATTTTTCCTAAGAAAGAAAAAATAAAAGAATTTCTTTTAGAATATTCATAAACTGCTATTATGCAATTATTTTGAAATTGTTCTTAGAAGCTTTATGTTTTCCATGCATCTAGAATCTTTGCTAGTAATGTATATTTAATCCCCTGTCGCTGAGACTCACTAAGTATAGTGGATGGTACTGATGTTCTCTTTTTTGTAACCTACGTTGGTCTGTAGTACAGCGTAACAACCGGTTTTGAATGCGAGCATGCTACAGGTTAGGACGTCCCTCTCTTCCAATGTTATTGGTGAGCTCCACTTTTGTTGGTGGAGTATTCCTTGGAGTCATCTTAGTTTAGTTATTTCCTTGTTTACTTGGAGAACTAGCTAGGCAATCTCATGTCCTGAGCAGTGCGTCAGTTTATCAGTAGAGGCTTCATAGACACATCATGTAACGACCCGATCGATCGTTTTGAGCTCTGGCGCATCGTTCAGCGGTTTGAGGTCATTAGAAACTTCATTTCAAGTGTTATGACTTGTAGGTGTGGTTAGAATTGAATTTCGGAAAGTTTAGAGTCAATTTGGAAAGAAAATTCTCATTTCAAAAGCCTTAAGTTGGAAGAATTGACTAAGACTGGAAGGGTTTTGACGTTTCTCAGTATTGAATAAATATTTCTAATAAAGGCGGCTCAAGAGAGATGATATTCGGAAGGGTTTTGAAGTTGTGGTGATCTGCTGGTTTAAGTGCTACAAAGATAGTTATTGGCCTAAGGCAACGACTGGGCAGCAAAGGATGAGGAAGACACGTGGGAAGTGTCAGGTGATGGTTAAATTTCAAAAAAAAAAAAAAAGCTAGGTGTAAGAAAAGGAAGTCAGGTAGTTGCTTGCAGGAGTGAGTTTAACCAAAGTGGGAGAGTGGCAACGTAGCATATGAGTTCTGTGGCAAGATGGTTGAGCATCTTGAGGAGAATTTATTTGAGAATTTTGGTGGATGATGATTGGGTCCACGACCTTAAATTTAAATGTTGGCTATTGCTATGGGAGATGGAATGCAATAGAGAGGAGTTGTTTGGGATGAATATAGCGGTGAGTTGGAGGATGTTGTCACGCTTTTAGTGGATGTCCATGAGGAGCGGACGGACTGGTAAAGTTGGTAAATGAGGACGGGCGTAGGATGGAGTATTGATGTCGTAGAGATTGTGCAGTACAATGTTGTTGGAAGGCGCCAATTGGTAATTTTCGCAGGAGGGTTATCTCCTATGAGCAGGTTAGCGGTCGGGTGGTTGACAAGTTTCTGCGAGGAATTCCAGTGACTATACGGTAGGAGGCCGAATATGTGAATGATGCAAGGGAATTTGAGTATTCATGGAATTCTAACAGGAGAATTTAGAAAACTTTGACGGGTTGGTTGAGCAAGGTCACGTCAGCAATGAAGAAAGAATTTCGGTGGGGTCTAGAGTGGTGCAAGGAAAAGCTTCAGGTTAAGTGGGAGATTCCCACTGCCTGCGATTGGGTTGCATGATTATTTTCTCATGGGGTTGCGGATTGACGGAGTATTGGCAAGTTATTGAAGCTAAAGGGAAATGAGTAGAATAGTAATTGAGCATGGGATTGATATAGGTGTGCAAGGGTTGGCCTTATTGAATCAGGTTTAGGCTTTGGAAAGATTCAGGATTTATGCTTAGTACAGAGGTAATTTACAAGTGAAGAGATTCAGTCGAGTGCTTTATCAAGATGGATGTTCAGGTGCCAGCAGAGCCTTGGGGTTGATTGTATTCGAGACCAAACCAGAGTAGGTGAATCTCAACAATGGTTCCAATGGATCCAAAGGTTAGAAGGTGGTGTCTAAGGATTTCAAGCCACCGTATGGTTAAGAATCGAGCTTTTGTAGCAAAATTATGGGAAGGAGAAAATGGTTGGAGTGTTCTACGTTATCTTCGGCATGTAGAGTGGCATTGGGGTTCATAAGAAGGAGAAAATGACTTCGGGTTCAGGGAAAGGTTATCGAAATGGGTATACGGTCAAAGATGTGAATATGCGTGTAAGGAGGGGCATGAAACGGTTCATGGGTCTGGAAACGAAATGGTCTTGTGGAATGGAGTCACTCAAGGTGACTGCGAATTGAGTTGCTATGTGTTGATTGAGGTGTTCACCTTATTAGTGGTTCAGAAGTCATGATGGAATTCTTGCGCTATCTCATATTGGCATGTTAGGTACGGTAAGCAGTATGTAGCTGGAAGTAAGGATTGAGGTTGCGGTTCGGTGTTGACAAGAATGTCATGAGCTCGGATGAACAAGAAAAAGGGATTTGAATGTTTAGAGTAAGCTGGTGTTGTCTTCAGTGTCACCTGAGATCGGTGTTTGGCAAAAGAGGCTTTGCATCCTAGTTATGGGTTCTTGATTTGTTTTACAGCGTTAGTGTGGCCAGTGGTGGATATGCAGACTTGCTACCTTATGTGGAAGGTCGTGGGAGCGTAACCCCGGGATGATCGTATGAGTGTGATATGTAGTCACTTAATGGATTGAAGATTTGGACTGAGTATAAAGGAGTGTAATGTTGCTCATTTGAGAATTTATGCCTAGAAGGCGTTCGGTTCATTCGGTTGTGGATTGTGAGGTGTTTGTCTCGACTATGATGGTCGTTCTTGCGTATTAAGAGAGGAAGTGGGTTAATATGGACCCAGGTAAATCTATTATCCTAGTTCGGTGCGAGCAAGGTAGACTCGATGTTTGTGGATGGAATTAAATATGATTATGGCTCTGTATGAGTCAGACGTGTTCATTTCGGTATAGCGCTTTTCATGGAAATGTATTGGAACAACAAATGTTGTTCTGTCTTTGCTCATTTCATGTAATATTCTGTTGTGCCGTGTGATTTGGGAAACAACTTGATATTTTCCTATGTGTTGAGTTCCTGCGTAGTGATGATGTTATGTGAGCAGGATGGCTCTTGAGATCCAGAGTATATATATATATATCGCACCTCAGTTGTGCTTAAGTTTTGTAGCATATAGCTTTATCAGTCTCCCCAGGATGGTATTGTGCACTTAGCGTGCTTGTGACCGATGTTCGATATTTATGGTAGTGAGCAATTTAGCTAGGTGTGTGTCTTCTTACGTGAATTTTATGTTATTTGGATCGGGTTGCATGCCGCAACAGTGTGATGTTGAGTAGGGTTCCCTATATCTATTTATGTGTTTTACTTTCTATTTTCTAAGAAGAGTTCATAATAAGTTGCGTGAGTTGAGTAGTCTTTTCTTGTGTTATTTCTTTATGTATCATGTTCGAGTTATGGCCTATTGGCGCGTTGTGGTGTCATGTGAGACTGTTGGTCATGTTTGGGGTGATTTGTTGTCTGAGCAGTTCATACTGGGTGAGACAGAATTATTAGACCAGGGACCAGTGCGACAAGATTTTGTGAAGTGTATTAAAGGACAAATACCATTATTCGGTTCATAATGAGGTGATGATTCTAGTCGAGAGGGGAGACTCAATGATTTGTTAAATCTGCAGTCGGTTATGAATTTCTACACATCTCCTCCATTGTGGTGGTATCGTAAGCATTATAGCAGGACCTATATGTATGTCATGAGGGCATTGGGAGCATCAGATTCGTGAAATTTTGGCTATTAAGGTTCAGGGAAGGTCATTGTGGTTAGATGATGGATTATGCGGTGCATGGTGCTAATTCAGCAAAGGTATGCAGTCATGTTCTGGTACATCGTGTGGTAGTTGATACGGTGTTCATATATTGGAAATAGGCCTGGCAGAGGATTTCAGATGTTGAGGACCTGGTTCTAAGGCCTATTTGCCTAAATAAAGGAGGATATCTTCAGAATTGTTCGAGCAAGTGTACTCAATTGAGTGGTGGTAGCATGAGTAGGTGCACGAGGTATTTAACAGTGATTTCAGACAACTCCGGAGCAGTTCTTCGCACGTTCGAGGACGAACGTATGTTTAAGTGGGAGATAATGTAACGACCCGACCGGTTGTTTTGAGATCTGGAGCGTCGTTCAGCGGTCTGAGGCCATGAGCAGCTTCATTTCAGGTGTTATGACTTGTAGGTGTGGTCGGAATTGAATTTCGGGAAGTTTAGAGTCAATTTGGAAAGAAAATTCTCATTTTAGAAGCCTTAAGTTGGAAGAATTGACTAAGACTGGATTTTTGGGTAAACGACGTCAGAATCAGGATTTGAAGGTTCCATCAGGTTTGTATGATGATTTCGGACTTGGGCGTATGTTTGGATCGGATTTTGGATGATCCGAGAGCGTTTCGGCGCATATTGTAGAAGTCAGCATTTTAGAAGGAATTTCATAAGTCTGAGTTGGAGTGCATTTCAGTGATATTGATGTCCGTTTGAGATTCCGAGTCTGGGAATGCTCCATATGGTGATTCTGGAGTTGGGAGCGCGATCAGAAGTGAATTCGTAGGTCCTTTTTAAGACATTTGGCTAAAGATAGAAATTTGAAGGTTTTTGAGAAATCCGACCGGAAGTGAAAATTTTGATACCGGGGTCGGAATGCGATTCCGAAAGTTGGAGCAGGTCCGTAATGTTGAATGTGACTTGTGTGAAAAATTTGGGGTCAATCGTACATAATTTGATGGGTTTCGGCATCGAATGTAGAAGTTTGATACTTCAAAGTTCATAAAGCTTGAATTGGAGAGGGATTCATGGTTTCGGCGTTGTTTGATGTGATTTGAGGCCTCGAGTAGGTCTGTGGGATGTTATGGGACTGATTCGTGTGATTGGATGGGGCCCTGGGGGCCTCGGGTGTGTTTCGGGGTGGTTTCAGGTCAATTTTGGGTGATTTGCTGTTGCTGGTTTGCTGGTGTCGAGGTTGTTCTTCGCGAACGCGGAGGGCCTCATGCGTTCGCGAAGAAGGAAATTTGGAGGGCTGCTGGCTTGGCTTATGCGAACGCGGTAAAGGGAGTACGAACGCGGAGGCCTGGGCTGAGACTACTACGCGAACGCGGGGCTTGGTATGCGAACGCGTAGAAAGGACCTGAGATCTGGGCCAAGGGGCGTTTGGCCTATGCGAACGCGGGGAGGGGACCACGAACGTGGAGTGTTGACTCGAGGAATCTATGTGAACGCGTTCCGAGGTATGCGAACGCGAAGAGTAAAAATAGTGGGCCTGAGTTTCTGGGCTTCGCGAACGCGGGGGCACAGACGAGTTCGCGATGAAGGCCGTTTCTGGGCAGTGAAGCATTTTAAAACGGGTTTTGGCCATTTCGTCTCATTTTTCTCTTGTCTGGGCGATCTTTTGGGAGATCTTCAAGTGGGGATTTTCATCATCTATTTCAAGGTAAGTTGTTTCTACTCATTCCAAGTTAAATTTTATACATGGATTTGAACATGAAAATTTTTGGAAAAATTTGGGAATTTTGAAGAAAAACCTAGAATTTGCATTCTTGGATTTTTACCACGAATTTGGGCATGAAATTGAGATTTAATTATATATTTGAAATCGTGATGCTATGGGTAATCTTTATCTTCGAAAAATTTGGGAATCCGGACACGTGGACCTGAGGGAAATTTTGTCAACTTTCCGATCGGAGTTAGGAATTTACATGAATTGAATTGTTATAAGTATTAGAGCATATTTTCATTGGTGTGCCCGTTATTTGGATAATTTTGGGCATTGTGTATCAATTTGAGTCGTCGGAAGGGCTTGGAGGCCGGTTATGAATCTTCGGAGCGAGGTAAGTCTTCTTTCTAACCTTGTGAGGGGGAATCGTCCCCATAGGTGAACTAATTAAATATGTGCTACTATTTGTGGGGGGCTACGTACGCACGAAGTGACGGGAGTCCGTGTGTAGCTACTATTATGCTTATGTCCAGGTAGTCTAGGACCCGAAAGCATGTTTTATTTTCCATACTTGTGTCTTTGCTGAAGAATTTCAAAATGTTTAAATCTTACAGAACTTGACAAATGCATTTCTAGAAAAATATTTAAATACTATCCTTGTGACCATTAAAAGCGAAATTTTCGTTTCTTGGGCAATTGTTTCCCGATATAGACGGGATGGACTGTTTGAATGTGTATGCTTATGTGTGCCCGCTTCGCAATTTATATTCCGAGAGCGGGGTGATTCCTTTCCACCACTCTTATGGGATTGCGTCGTTCGCCTCGGTAGGATTTATATACCACACTCTTATGGGATCGGGCCGTTTGCCTCAGCAGAATTTATGTACCACACTCTCATGGGAGCGGG
This sequence comes from Nicotiana knightiana, assembly GCA_005239525.1. Classification (NCBI taxonomy): domain Eukaryota; kingdom Viridiplantae; phylum Streptophyta; class Magnoliopsida; order Solanales; family Solanaceae; genus Nicotiana; species Nicotiana knightiana. The sequence goes on from ML393818.1 coordinate 29,659, forward strand.
CCGTACTCCACGGCAGGTTAATAGATGCCTCTATGGTTTGCGCCGTTCGACCCTTCGGCAGTGCACAATTTACTTTTATGTTGGATCCGGCCGTTCGCCTCGGAATTTCCTATAAATATACATCATACCCATGGAATCGTGCGAAATATTTGGCAAAAGCCAGTTCATCTGAGGGTTTTTCCCCTCTGATTTGGATTATGATCACCTCTTTGATGAAATCCACTATATTTACTTATATGCATCGGTTGCAGAGGGAACTTGCTTGTAGAGAGTTGAGTAAATTGTAAAGAGGGAAAATGTACCACGTAATCTATACTTGTATGTATTATGTATCTACAGTGCTTTATATTAATTCATTTTTTTAGTGCACTTGATATTGTTGGACCTCTAGTCAAAGTCGACCTCTCGTCGCTACCTCTTCGATGTTAGGCGGGATACTTACTGTTACGACCCAATTTCCTTCCGTTGGGTATCGTGATGGCACCTAGTCTTAGGGACTAGGTAAGCCTAGCAGTTACTGAATATCAACAATAAATAAAGGAAAACTAGCAGTCTTGATATAGAATCTCAACAGAATGTACAACCTTTCCCAAAACCGGTAGTACAAGTCATAAGCTCTACGAATCTTCTACAACTTCTAAGTACAACTGTTTGGAAATAGATAGAACAGTGTATGAATAATAAATGCAAAGAAGGTGATTCTGACGCCTACGAATGTAGCAACAGGTTACCTTGAGTCTCCTCGACATTCATCCACACAGCTACTACAATATGAACCTGGATCCGCACACAAAAATGTGCAGAAGTGTAGTATGAGCACACCACAACGGTGCCCAGTAAGTATCAAGACTAACCTCGGTAGAGTAGTGACGAGGACTAGTCAAGACACCACTAGTCTACAAGATAAATAACATTAATGTAGAAATGACCGAACGTTACATCTATCTAAGACTTCACAGAATAGTTTACAACAATGACAATATAAAGCAGAAGGCAATTATAGAAATCAATCACTAAACAACACAAAAATACCCAGAAAGATGGACAACAAAACAAGCCAAACCGAAAGGAAAAACAATACAATAGAGAACACCAAAAACTCAGCTCTACATCGGTTTGTTCACATCGGGCCTTAGCCATTAAAATCTATAAACTAGTGGAAATCTTTAAACAACAGTTCATATGAAAAACTTTTGCAAATAAAATCATTTTAGTATGGAAGAGTTTCCTTTGAAAACATATTTTCTCCAAAAGTAGATATAAGTATATTTAAGAGAGAATTACGTAAAACATAGTTTCTTTCAAAATATGAAACTTCTCAAAGATGCTTTCCCAATAAATGACTTTCAAATATCATTTTAGGCAAGACTATGCCTTTCAAATATACCTTCGATGTATAAGTCATTCAAATATAATCATTTCAAACCATTGCTTTTTCAATGATACTTTTCAATAAAATCCCTTGATCAAAATCTCCTCAAGATTTGTCCACCGGAACTCAGTCCGTAACTCAGAAATTATCATGCCGTATAGGAGGAATAATAAATCTTGCCAATAAATGCAGTAAGAGATCAGTAGGAATATCCAAATTTAGAACAACGAAATAAAATGCAAAGACAAGTGCACGTCATCACCCTTCGTGCTTTTACTCTCATCCTCATAATAAATAAATAGATACGGCACGACATTATCCTTCGTTCTTTAATATCATAACATGGCACGACATTATCCTTCGTGCTTTAATATCATAACATGGCACGACATTATCCTGCGTGCTTTAATATCATAACATGGCACGACATCACTCTTTGTGCTTTAACACTCTCTTCCTCACAATTCACCGCATCACCCTTCGTGCTTTACACTCTTCCTCACCCAAACAATATCAAGAACAACAATTTTCCAAGGAAAAACCAACAATATGACCCATAAATCACCATATCCCGGCAAGGGAGTCAACAATACAAATAATATCATGAACAACATAACCAGTAATAGAAACCACAACATCCCGGCAAGGGAGTCAACAGTACAAAAAATATCATTAACATCATAAACAGTAATAGAAACCATCACATATCGGCAAGGGAGTCAACAATACAAACCATATCATTAACAACATAAACAGTAACAGAAACCATAACATCCCGGCAAAGGAAACAGCTATAACCAATCTCACCTAAACAGTTAACTTCACGGAGTAACACTCAGCTTAAACAAAGGCCCGGTAATAGGCAACATCAAGGAAATACCAATAACATAAATGTCTAACAATTGGACCTAAGTGGCACTTAAGGGAATAGTCATATAAATCACAATGTAAGACTCACGGTGTCACGACCCAATTCCAAAGTCGTGATGGCGCCTGTCATGGAACCAGGCAAGCCTCCCTATTTAACTAAGCAAAATTCAATTCATAGTAAAAATGTGATTTTTAAACGAATTTATTAATAAAACTAAGAATCTGAAATTTAAAGCAACATTTAAAAACTAAATTTAAATCACCAACCCCCGGATCTGGTGTCACTCAGTCATGAGCTACTATAACATAAAGTAAAGAAAAGGGTAAAAAGGACAACATTATCTCAAAATATAAGTGCAATAGGTGGAATAAAGAAAGAGAAGGCGAGGTCGCGATCGCCAACTGCTACCTCGACAACTCCACTAGAAACTCTGACCGCAACTCAAAATCCGCTACACAGGTCCCGATGTACCTAGATCTGCACACAAGGTGCAGGGGGTAACGTGAGCACACCAACTCAGAAGTAACGAACCCAAACTATGGGCTGAGAAGTAGTGACGAACAAAACCTCAGTTTTGTTACAATAAATAATGTACAGAATTTAGACATGCTAACGGTTTATCAGGTTGAGTAAATATGCCAAGTATGCCAGTATACTCTACATGCCATCATAAAATATATGTATGAAACCAATGTGGATAGGCACATAGTGCTCACAACTCTCCTACAGAAGTCCACTCAGTACTATATTTGGCTCTCAGGCCCAGGGAAGTTCCATCCCGAAATATGCATAAACACCGGTGACCTTAGTCACTATGTACTGAGGAAAAAGGCCAATCCAGCCCCCACGGAGAATATCCATCTCCGGAATATAACATTCGAACAATTTCCATAACCAGGGAAGATCCATCCCTCTAATAAACAAAGCTTCGGACAAGATCCATGCCTAGGGAAGATCCATCCCTCATCACTTCGGACAAGATCCATGCCCAGGGAAGATCCATCCCTCATCACTTCGGACAAGATTCATGCCCAGGGAAGATCCATCCCTCCATATCTGCGCTCGCTGGGGGTGTAAAGACTCCGGAGGGGCCCTAGTGGCCCAAGTGCCATATCAAGCCAACGAAGGCATGATTTAAATATCACTGCAGTGTGCAGCCCATTCTCATAACTGTCTCAATAACAGGCTCTCGGCCTCACTCAGTCATTACTCTTCAGTCTCACCCACATGGATCACAAATGCCTCCATCAGCCCGAAACAATGATAAATATGCATGTAATTAACAATATTGAGACTGAGATATGAAATGATATGCTATAACAGGACTGAGTGTATGAAATCAAATAATCACAACATGAGACAATAATATACGACCACTCGGGTCTCAGCTTTTCCGGCGTGAAGCCTAGCAGTTATACTTAACATGATTTCTAACATGTCCACAATTACCACATTAATAGATGCACAGATATCATCATGGAATAATCACTAAGCGGTGCCATGGGATAAGACAGGCCACAAATACTCGGTGCACGCCCTCACGCCTGTCACTTGGAATGTGCGTCACCTCAACAATAGTCATAAATCATTTAGCTCGGGGTTTCGAACCCTCAGAACCAAGTTTGGAAACGTTACTTACCTCAAAACTGGCTAAAATACTACTCCGCAATGCCTTTGCCTCTAAATCCGGCCTCTGAGTGCTCCAAATCTACCAAGTTCAGATTTTTATCATCAAATGATTCTTAAGGTGTGAATCCCAATCGAAAAATATCAATTTAGCTCAAAAACCCGAATTTAGTCAAAACCCGACCCCCGGGCCCACGTCCGAAAACTCAGAAATTTTTACAGAAAAGTGTTCTTCATCCTCCCACGATTCCGTACATATAAAGAACACCACAGTTGGAGTCCGTTTGACCCCTCAAATCGACCCCTAAAGTTCTCTTATTCTCATGCCCCAAAATCCCATTTTTGTAGTGTTTTTCGTGAATTAAACATTGACATTATGGTCTATAATCACCCATAAATGAGTTTTAATAATCAAATTACTTACCTCTAATCAACCCACTGATTTTCTCCTTCAAAATTCGTTCAAAAAGCTCTCTTCCGCCCAACAATGGTGTAAAATAAGGTTTAAGTCGCGGAAGGGTTCATTTAAATATGCCTAGTGATTTCCTCTCCGCGATCGCAAACTTAGCCACGCAATCGCGGTTCGCAGCAGTCCAACCTCATGCGATCGCAACCCAATGCACGCGATCGCGAAGACCAATTGACCTCACCCCCACGCGCCTGGTTTTCCTCTACGCGATCGCGATGTACCCCACGCGATCGCACTGAACTAACCCCCAAAGCTACGCGATCGCGACCCTTTTTCTGCAATCGCACTGAACAAATGCACCCTGGTCCATTTTAACCCTACGCGATCGCACATCTATCTACGCGATTGCAGTGAACAACCTTTAGCTGTGAAAACACCAGAAACAATAGTATTTTCAGTCCAATAATGCCCGTTAATCACCCGAAATTAATCCCGAGCCCCTCGGGACCCCAACCAAAGTTACCAACATATCCCATAACATTATTCAAACTTAGTTGCACTCTCAAAACACCAAAACTAACATCAAAACACCAAATTTACATCGGATTCAAGCCTATGAACTTTGAAATTTCTAAAATTTTCCAACTACGCCGAAACCAACATAAACAACTCCGATTGACCTGAAATTTCGCAAACATATCCAAAATGACATAACAAACCCGCTCCAACTTCCGGAATTCCATTCCAACCCAGATGTCCTATTTTTCACTGCCGACCGGAAATCACCAAAAACTAACTTTCGCCAATTCAAGCCTAATTCTACACCGGACATCACAAAAATATTCCGAGCACACTCCTAAGTCCCAAATCAACTAACGAAGCTATCCGAGCCATAAAATACGCATTCTGAGATCGTTTCCCAATAAGTCAACTCTCAGTTGACTTTTCACATTATAAGACTATCTTTTACAGTCTAAGTTACTGAACTCTCATTTAACCATTCCGATTTCAAGCCTATGGACTCTAACACATAAATAATAGAATAACCCACCTATGACAAGTCAATAACAGTAATTTTTAATGCAAGTTCTACGTAACGACCGACCGGGTCGTTACACACGGGCATGCTTGACTCCAACGAATAGATGTTCCAACTAGGGCTAGTCAACTATGAGGCTAGATGACACTAATTATAGTCAATTAGGCAAGCTAGGAAGAAAATATAGCATGATGATAAGAGAAATAAAATATTCAGTTAAGTCAAGTAAATTCAAATAGCCAACGAAAGAATCCAAAAATAAGTAATTCTATTTTAAACAGGAAGGGATGAAATTAACAACCAAGGATTCCAATGTAGCAATTACATCTCATACACAGGTAACGTAAGAACTTACGAATTCTAAAAGGCCAATCTATTAGCAAATAAGTCCGAGTACGCACTCGTCACTTCGTATACACGGGCTACAATCAACAATGAAGACTCAATCCTAAGGGCTAGTTTCCCCACACAAGGTTAGGCAAGATACTTAACTCAAGGACGACAATCCGGTACTCAAAAATAGACTTCTCGGGCGAAAATACCTCCGGGCGGCTCACAATCAACTAAAACAACTTTAAAATACACATAAAACGTATAAGGAACTATTTCGAATAATAAAATTTCAATCTTTACAAAATTGTAAAAATCGACCCAAAAGTCAACCCCCGGGCCCACACCTCAGAAACCGACAAAGGTTACAAATTCTGATTACCCATTCTGATACGAGTTCACCCATACTAAATTTATCCCATTCCGATAACATTTGGTCTTTCAAAACATGATTTTACATTTTTGAAATTTTCTTTCAAAACCCACAACTTCCTCAACCCAAAACACAATTTAAATGATGGAAACAAGAACTAATTCATGAAATATAATTAATTATAGTGGAAAAACACTTACCCATTCCATTTGTGTGAAAACCCATTAAAGAATCGCCCAAAATCGAGTTCTAGAAGTCAAAATATGTTTAAAATGGTGAATCCCCGATTTTGCAAACTTATATTCTGCCCAGTGATTTAAAGCATTGAGATCGCGGACACAAGGATGCGATCGCATAGAAGAAAAATGCTGCTGGCCAAAAAGGTACTATGCGATCGCGAACAAACTCATGCGATCGCATATAAGGGAAATGACCACTGTCCAAGAATGTACAGTGCGATCGCGAGCTGAAGTGTGCGATCGCATAGGAAAAAAGAAATGGCCTTGACCACACTGTGCGATCACGAAACAGTGTATGCGAACGCAGTGAAGAGAAAAAATGGGCGGGTGCAAGGCAACACTATGCGATCGCATAGAAGGAAACCAGAAATAGCATCAGCAGTGCAAAAATAGGGAAAATGGACCCGGAACCTATCCGAAACACAGCTGAGGCCTCCCGGACCCCTTCTAAATGCACAAAAGAGTTTTATAACCTAATACGAACTCGCTCGAGGTTCCGAATCACATAAAATAGCACTAAAACGACAAATCAAACCAAAAATCAGTGAAATTCCTCAAAACTTCTTTAAACATCAAATTTTGCATTTAAGGTCCGAATCACGCCAAACAAAGTCTGTTTCATACCAAACTTCACAGATAACACATATAAATCATATCAAAGGTGTACGGGGCTTCGGAACCAAGATACGGGCCTGATACCACAGGTTCACATAAATTTTCCTTTTCAAAAACCTTTATATTTTTCAGAAAACAATTTTCTTTGAAAATTCATTTATCAGACTTGGGGGCTCGGAATTCGATTCCGGGCATATGCCCAAGTCCCATATTTTCCTACGGACCCTCCGGGACTGTCAAATCGTGGTTCCGGATCTGTTTACGAAAAACGTTGACCGAAGTCAATTCTATTAAATTTTCTAATACAAAATTATCATTTTTATCAGTTTTTCACATAAAGGCTTCCCGGCTACACGTCCGAGATGCACACGTAAATCGAGGTAAGATAGAAGGAGGTTTTCACGACCTCAGGATACAAAATTAGCTAGGATATACGGGATGGCCTTTTGGGTCATCATATCCTCCCCTTCTTAAACAAACATTCGTCCTCGAACGTGCCAATATTCCCCTTGAACTCATCCAATCACTGATGGTACACTTCTAACACATACCCTCGGGTGATCCCACATCACCCAAACCCTCATAAGCCCGATGATACAATCACAACTACAATATAAGCTTCACATCACCACCGATAAGACTCATACCTCTACTTTTCACCCTCTACTCATTTACAAAAGATCCGATTCTAAATCCATATTCGGCATTAGCCTCAATCAGCTGCATCAACTCATGATTACACCCACAAGGCACGACCACATAACATTGTACATCACACTTAGGCTCATATAACACTTTTTATCACAATAGCTGCCCGAAACCAACTCGACATTGGCAATTAGCCCCACATCTGAAAGAACTCTATTTTCCAAACCCCATAACACTGATAATGATGCAATGAACACGAATACTTCATTATTAACATTCGAGTCACTAGCCACAACTGACACCACCGGGCACACATCCCGCAAACTAAACTAAAGAAACAGATAACGAAATGACTGAATATGAAAATAGAAACATATAAAGGAACTATCAAACAAGCCCATAGGCACAACTCTCTATCAATACCGACTTACCAAAAGCAATATAACAAGGAAGAAGCAAAGCATATGAACAAATCACAAGGATACCATCCTGATAAAATTCTCACTGTGGTACTCAGCCCAGTCCAAACATATCGAATCACAAATATCACGAGGACCTCGTCCTCAACTCTGAATCACATGCCGAAAATATATCATACCAATTGAAATTCCTCCACTAATTCATCTCAGCTGATAAAATCATAACGCTGGCTGATCTCACATCTCGATGGGGTATCAAATCACAACTCATAAAAAAAATACTCAGGAAAATCACATAAAGCTTACCACGAAGAACAACAAGGACTTACTGCCAGTGTCCCTATTATCAAGAATGAAAAAAACAACGATAGACACGTGCTACTACTCATAGAATCTCCCAACAGGAGTAAACACAAAATGGAGTGCAAAACATGGAACTCACTCATAAATGAAACAACAAATAAGGGAACTCGTCCCGACCAGCAGAGCTATAATGAAATACAATCGGTGCCCCCTGTAACACATCAAAACATACATGTGTGATAATATCTGGCACATCGACCTCCGGCCTACTATATGCAACACATCAACGGGTCGGGCCTCCCCCTCTTAGGCTCCCTCTACTCACCTGAATACCCTGCTACCCCACACCTACCTGAATCCTAGGATAATCTCTCACCCTGTGGCTAACATCTCCACACTGAAAACAATCTCGCTGCCGTCAAGGCTGTGGAATAACACACAATACGAAGCCTCTGAGACCCATGAGTACCTGAAATCCCATGCGAAGCTGGTAATGCAAACTGAACTGGTTGACCCACAAAACTTCTATCGTGTCATACCTTGCATCCATAATACGGACCAGTAGATTTCTCTGATCTACGAGGCCTCATTGCCTCCCTGAACTCTCTCCCTGATCTCATCTGACCTCTCACTCCCGGTACCACATGCTCTCTAACCGACGAGCGATCCCCACTACCTGCCGAAATGAGGCATCCCCTCTAACTCTCGAGTCCCGCTTAACCGAATATCATGTCTGAATCTCAAAAAGCTCTACGGACTCATATCCTAACTGAAACAACCAAACGTGGTATATATCTGGCAAACTCACTGAATCGAACGACATACTCCAATAGTGACATAGCGCCTGACGCAACTGCCCAAACTACACACACTGTACATCTTGAAGGAACTAAGGTGCAACCTCCCTCAAAACATCTCCGAAAACTGAAGATAAGCTAGTGAAGCTAACTCGGCCAGGTTACCCCCAACTCATATGCTGCAACCACTGATCAACCCACTACTCTGAACCTGGGACGTGACAAAAGCAATCCCTCTAGTCTCCACAATACCCGAAGTACGAAGAATATAGTGACACTCCTCCAGGAAACCCTGGGCACCATATGCCGCCAATCCACTAAAAGATAGAAGGGCGGTACTTCCAATACCCCTCAATTCCAAGGTATTCTTCCTCCGATTCTGCTACCCTGACCATGGCTGAACTGAAACCAGATGTCGTGATGTCATGACAACGGGTACCTGATCAATGTGATCTCGCTGCTCTAGAGTGTCGACGGTGGGAGTGTGAACCCCTCCCCTGATCTGTGAAGCAACTGGTGCACTAGAATCAACCCTGCCTAAGTCAATGTACCACTTATACTCAAAACTGCGCTCAGGTCCCCTGATGTCCGGGGTAGCAACAGGCACCCCCAGTACCTGTCCCCCAAATAGAACTACCGGTGACTCCTCAATGGCTGCTCTGGTAGACATCTTAACTGGGGCACGTACTCCTCGTTGGCCCCTATCTATGGCCCTTGGGTCACTTGCTTCAGGGTAACATCATCAGGAACCACCGTTCGTGTCCTCACCATCGGTGAGAGAATGGAACGATAATTTCAAACTTCAAGATCAATAAACTCGCACGATAGGAATGAAGGAAATGCAATTGTCCTAATGGTTCCGTAGCCTCTCGAAGATAAGTACAGACGCCTCAGTACCATTCTGTAGCCTCTCGAAGATAAGTACAGACGCCTCAGTACCGATCCGCAAGACTCTACTAAACTCGCTTATGACTCGTAGCACCTATGAACCTAGAGCTATGATACCAACTTTTCACGACCCAATTTCCCTCTGTTGGGCATGGTGATGGCACCTAGTATTAGGGACTAGGTAAGCCTAGCAATTACTAAATATCAACAATAAATAAAGGAAAACTAGCAGTCTTGATATAGAATCTCAACAGAATGTACAAACTTTTCCAAAACCGGTAGTACAAGTCATAAGCTCTACGAATCTTCTACAACTTCTAAGTACAAATATTTGTAAATAGATACAACAGTGTATAAATAATAAATACAAAGAAGGTGACTCTGACGCCTGCGAACGCAGCAACAGTTTACCTTGAGTCTCCTCGGAAATCATCCACACAACTACTACAATATGAACCTGGATCTGCACACAAAAATGTGCAGAAGTGTAGTATGAGCATACCACAATAGTGCCTAGTAAGTATCAAGACTAACCTCGATGGAGTAGTGAGGAGGACTAGTCAAGGCACCACTGGTCTACAAGATAAATAACATAAATGTAGAAATGACCAAACATTACATCTATCTAAGACTTCACAGAATAATTTACAAAACTGACAATATAAAGCGGAAGGCAATTACAGAAATCAATCACGAAACATCACAAGAATACCCAAAAAGATGGAAAAAAAACAAGCCAAACCGAAAGGAAACACAAACAATAGAGAACACCAATAACTCAGCTCTACATCGGTTTTTTCACATCGGGCCTTAGCCACTAAAATCCATAAACTGGTGGAAATCTTTAAACAATAGTTCATATGAAAAACTTTTGCAAATAAAATAATTTTTGTATGGAAGAGTTTCCTTTGAAAATATATTTTATCCAAAAGTAGATATAAGTATATTTAATAGAGAGTATTACGTAAAACATAGTTTCTTTCAAAATATGAAACTTCTCAAAGATGCTTTCCCAATAAATGACTTTCAAATATCATTTTAGGCAAGACTAGTGCCTTTCAAATATACGTTCGATGTATAAGTCATTCAAATATAATCATTTCAAACCATTGCTTTTTAAATGATACTTTTCAATAAAATCCCTTGATCAAAATCTCCTCAAGATTTATCCACCGGAACTCAGTCCGTAACTCAGGAATTACCATGCCATACATGAGGAATATCAAATCTTGCCAATAAATGCAGTAAGAGATCAGTAGGAATATCCAAATTTAGAACAACTAAATAAAATGCAAAGACAAGCGCACGTCATCAGCCTTCGTTCTTTTACTCTCATCCTCACTAAAACATGTGCACGGCATCACCCTTCGTTCTTTTACTCTCAGCCTCACAATAAATAAATTGATACGACACAACATTATCCTTCGTGCTTTAATATCATAACATGGCACGACATTATCTTTCGTGCTTTAATATCATAACATGACACGACATTATCCTTCGTGCTTTAATATCATAACATGGCACGACATTATCTTTCGTGCTTTAATATCATAACATGACACGACATTATCCTTCGTGCTTTAATATCATAACATGGCACGACATCACCTTTCGTGCTTTAACACTCTCATCCTCACAATGCACCGCATCACCCTTCGTGCTTTACACTCTTTCTCACCCAAACAATATCAAGAAGAACAGTTTGGCAAGGAAAAACCAACAGTATGACCCATAAATCACCACATCCCGGCAAGGGAGTCAACAATACAAACCATATCATTAACAGCATAAACAGTAACAGAAATCATAACATCCCGGCAAGGGAAACAACTATAACCAATCTCACCTAAACAGTTAACTTCACAGAGTAACACTCAGCTTAAACAAAGGCCCAGTAATAGGCAACATCAAGGAAATGCCAATAACATAAATGTCTAATAATTAGACCTAAGTGGCACTTAAGGGAATATTCATATAAATCACAATTTAAGACTACGGGCATGCTTGACTCCAACGAATAGATGTTCCAACTACGACTAGTCAACTAAGAGGTTAGATGACACTAATTATAGTCAATTAGGCAAGCTAGGAAGAAAATATATCATGATGATAAGAGAAATAGAATACTCAGTTAAGTCAAGTAAAGTCAAATAGCCAACGAAAGAATCCAAAAATAAGTAATTCTAATTTAAACAGGAAGGGATGAAATTAACAACCAAGGATTCTAATGTAGCAATTACATCTCATACACAGGTAACATAAAAACTTAGGAATCCTAAAGGGCCAATCTATTAGCAAATAAGTCCGAGTACACACTCGTCACCTCGTATACACGGCCTACAATCAACAAAGAAGACTCAATCCTAAGGGGTAGTTCCCCCACACAAGGTTAGGCAAGATACTTACCTCAAGGACGACAACCCGGTACTCAAAAATAGACTTCTCGGGCGGAAATACCTCCGGACGGCCCACAATCAACTAAAAAAACTTCAAAATACACATAAAACGTATAAGGAACTATTCCGAATAATAAAGTTTCAATCTTTACAAAATTATAAAAATCGACCCAAAAGTTGACCCCCGGGCCCGCACCTCGGAACCCGACAAATTTTACAAATTCTGATTACCCATTCCGATACGAGTTCACCCATACTAAATTTATCCCATTCTGATAACATTTGGTCTTTCAAAACATGATTTTACATTTTTGAAGTTTTCTTTCAAAAACCACAACTTCCTCAACCCAAAACACAATTTAAATGATGGAAACAAGAACTAATTCATGAAATATAATTAATTATAGTAAAAGAACACTTACCATTCGATTTGTGTGAAAAACCCTCAAAGAATCGCCCAAAACTGAGTTCTAGAAGTCAAAATATTTTTAAAATGGTGAAACCCCGATTTTGCAAACTTATATTCTGCCCAGTGATTTAAAGCATTGCGATCGCATAGAAGAAAAATGCTGCTGGCCAAAAAGGTACTATGTGATCGCGAACAAACTCATGCGATCGCATCTAAGGGAAATGATCACTGTACAAGAGTGCACAGTGCGATCGCAAGCTAAAGTGTGCGATCGCATAGGGATAAAGAAATGGCCTTGACCACACTCTGCGATCGCGAAACAGTGCATGCGAACGCAGTGAAGAGAAAAAATGGGCGGGTGCAAGGCAACACTATGCGATCGCGGCTACTACTATGCGATCGCATAAAAGGAAACCAGAAACAACATCAACAGTGCAAAAATAGGGAAAATGGATCCTGAACCTATCCGAAACACACCCGAGGCCCCTGGGACCCCGTCTAAATGCACAAACAAGTCTTATAACCTAATACGGACTCGCTCGAGGTTCCAAATCACATAAAATAGCACTAAAACGACGAATCAAACCAAAAATCAATGAAATTCCTCAAAACTTCTTTAAACATCAAATTTTGAATTTAAGGTCCGAATCACGCCAAACGAAGTCCGTTTCATACCAAAATTCACAGATAACACATATAAATCATATCGAACCTGTACCGGGCTCCGAGACCAAGATACATGCCCGATACCACAGGTTTCACATAACATTTCATTTTCAAAAACCTTTATATTTTTCAGAAAATAATTTTCTTTAAAAATTCATTTCTCGGACTTGGGACCTCGGAATTCGATTCCGGGCATACGCCCAAGTTCCATATTTTCCTACGGACCCTCCGAGACCGTCAAATCACGGGTCCGCATCCGTTTACCAAAAACGTTGACCGAAGTCAACTTTATTAAATTTTCTAATATAAAATTATCATTTTTATCAGTTTTTCACATAAAGTCTTCCCGACTACACGCCCGGGCTGTGCACGCAAATCAAAGTGAGATAGAAGGAGGTTTTCACGACCTCGGAACACATAATTAGCTAGAATATACGGGATGACCTTTTGGGTCATCACACTTACTGAGTACACGTTGTTTTCGTACTCTTGCTACACTTGCTGTGCATTTTTATTGCACATGTACATTCATAGATGGTGGCCCTGTTTGACGCAATGATGTGATTAACTTGGAGACTTAGACGATCTGCACCATCCGGAGATGATCCGCAGCCGGCAGAGTCTTCTTCATATGTATTGTATTTATTTTAAATTCCTTGTCTAGTTTGTATTCCGGACAAGTATTGTAGTACATGTATAAGTCTTAGATATTTTCTCATGCACTTGTGACACCGGGTTCTGGAAAAATTATGAGATTTATTCACTATTTAAATTTGTTAAGATATTATTGTTTACTCAGTGGAAGTTCGCTAATTATACTTTAACGAAAAACAAAAAGAATGACTTCAAGAATTTTAAAAATAAAGATTTTATTAACTATTTAAATGATTGGCTTG
>ML393818.1:44461-69662 GCA_005239525.1 Nicotiana knightiana
GTCCGGTGTAGAATTAGGCTTGAATTGGCGAAAGTTAGTTTTTGGCGATTTTCGGTTGGCAGTGTAAAATACGATATCGAGGTCGGAATGGAATTCCGACAGTTGGAACAAGTTCATAATGTCATTTTGGATATGTCTGCAAAATTTCAGGTCAATCGGAGTTGTTTTGGTTAGTTTCGGCATCGTTGGAGGAATTTAGAAAATTCAAAGTTAATAGGCTTGAATTCGATGTGTTTTTGGGGTTTTGATGTTGTGTTTGATGTTTCGAAGGCCCTACTAAGTTTGAATGATCATATATGATGCGTTGGTATGTTTGGTTGGGGTCCCGAGGGGCTCGGGATGGTTTCGGATGGTTAACGGGGAGTTTGGAATGGTTTTGTCACTGCTGATGTTGCTGTTGCTAGTGTTTTCGCACCCGCGGATGAGGAGCCGCAGGTGCGGTTCCATAGGAGCGGACGTGGCACCGCAGGTGCGGAAGTTTGGCTGAGTGAGAGGATTCCGCAGGTGCGAGTTAATTGTCGCACCTGTGAGGCCGCAGGTGCGGGAGGACGATCGCAGGTGCGGGATTTGAGGTCCTTGGAGTTTCCGCAGGTGCGCACCTGGGACCCGCACGTGCGGTTCCGCAGGTGAGAATAAATGGTCGCAGGTGCGGAACTGCTAGACAGAAAGTATAAAAGCGTGCCTTTGCGAATTTTAGCCATTTTTCTCAATATTTCATCCGGGTTTGAAGCTTTTGGAAGGGTTTTGAAGAGGGGATCCGATAGTTCTTCATTGAGGTAAGGTCTTTGGATTCTAAACTCATTTTTATGTGATTAAAGGTCGGATTTATGGTGGAAAATTAGGGAAAAATTAGTGCAAATTGGGTAATTAGGGCTTGGGATTAAGAGTCTTTAAAATGGGGATTTGAGGGGTCATTTGGACTCCGAATTTAGTATTTTTTATATGTACGAACTCGTGATATGATGAAGAACAGTGTTTTATAAAAACTTCTGAGTGTCGGGACGTGGGCTTGGGGGTCGGGTTTGACCAATTTCGGGATTTTTGAGTATTTCGGATACCTTTCGATTGGGATTAGTTCCTTAGCATATTATAATGATATACATCTTATTGTTGGTAGATTTGGAGCACTCGGAGGCCGAATTTAGAGGCAAGAGCACTGCGGAGTAGTATATTAGCCGGTTTTGAGGTAAGTAACGCTTCCAAACTTGGAACTGAGGGTTCGAAACCCTAAACTATCTGATATTTGATGTTAATTAAGGTGACGCACTTGCCAAGTGACGGGCATGCGGGCATACACCGAATGTTTGTGGCCTGGCTCACC
This sequence comes from Nicotiana knightiana, assembly GCA_005239525.1. Taxonomy (NCBI): domain Eukaryota; kingdom Viridiplantae; phylum Streptophyta; class Magnoliopsida; order Solanales; family Solanaceae; genus Nicotiana; species Nicotiana knightiana. Next base: position 45,783 of record ML393818.1, read on the forward strand.
CCATGGCACTGTCTAATGGTTATCTCAGGTTGATATTTGTACTGTGGAGGTGGCATTTACCTTGAACGCAATATTAATCTTGCTAAGTATAAATGTTAAGACTTCACGCCGATATGTTCAGACCGGAACGGTCGATTATTGCTGTCTCTATCTGTGATTATAGTTTTCATATACTCAGTCCTGTTATAGTATATGTTTCATGCCTTAGTCTCATAAGTTGCTAGTTTATTCTATATTATCATTGGTTTGGGCTGATTTTAATATGTTGGAGCATTGTGAGTGATACTGGAAGGTACTGACTGAGTGAGGCCTAGAGCCTGATTTTGAGACATTTATGAGGTCGGACTGCATACCGCAACGATCCTGGAATCATGCCTTCGTTGGCGTGATATAGCGCTTGGGCTGAAAGGAGCCCCTCCGGAGTCTTTACACCCCTAGTGGGCACACAGGTATTGAGGGATGGATTTCTCTGGACATGGATCTTTTCCGAGTATTATGTTCCGGAGATGGATCTTCTCCGTGGGTCTTATGTTCCGGAGATGGATTTTCTCCGTGGGTCTTATGTTTCGGAGATGGATCTTCTCCGTGGGGGCTGGATCGGCCTTTTTCCTCAGTACTAGGTGACTGTGTCACTTGTGTTATGTAATATCCGGGATGGACTTTCCCTGGGCCGGAAGGCCGTATTCTAGTACTGAGTGGACCACCTTATGAGAGTTTGATTACTGAGTATACATCATTCTTGATTCTATATGAATTCATGCTAGTATGCAGAGTTACAGACATATATTGATGCATCGTGTTTATTTCCTGATATATTACTGTCATGTCCAAGTTATATACTGTTGTTCGAATTATAAGAGGTTTAGTCCGTCACTAACTCTCAGCCCGTAGTTTGGTTCTGTTACTACTGAGTTGGTGTACTCACGTTACCCCCTGCACCTTGTGTGCAGATCCAGGTACAGCGGGATTCAACTCTGGTCAGTGAGTAGCAGCAGTTTCATCAGAGTTGACGAGGTAGCAGCTGGGGACCGTGATCTCGTCTTCTCTTCCTTTTCCACCGTCGTATTTATTTTTAGACTATGTTGATCATTTCGTTTTGGTAGTATTAAGTACTAGCAGCTCATGACTGTGTGACACTGGATCCGGGGTTTGTAGGATTTGGGTTTGAATTTCATAAACTAGTTTCCAAATTTTGATTTATTATTATTTTTATCCACAGACTTGTTAAGAAGGATATTTTATTGGAAATTGTATTTAGTTAGATAAAATAGATGGCTTTCCTGGTTCCACAACAGGCGCCATCACGACTTCGTAAATGGGTTGTGACAAGTTGGTATCATAGCACTAGGTTAAATAGGTCTCACCAGTCATGAGCAGGTTTAGTAGAGTCTTGCGGATTGGTACAGAGACGTCTGTACTTGTCTTCGAGAAGCTTCAGAACCTTTAGGAAAAATATCACATTATCGAACTCTTGTCGAGCGAATCCATTTATTTAACCTGAAGCGTAATTCTTTGAACTCCTTTCATGTATTCAAACGCGCACGTGAGCGCTTGGTATCAGCCGTGCGCCGATGGTTTGTGACTTCTATGAATGGGATGTGATTTTAGCATGCTTGGGGCCAGTTTGGAGGACTTGAGGCCGGATTTTTGTCTATAGCTTGAGTGCCGAGATTTTATTTGTGTGAGCATGTGTATTGGGGAATTATATGTCAGTTGGTGTCCTTATTGATGGAACTTTGTGACTAGATAACTATGCTGAGTTTGATTGATAGTTAGATATGTTCAGGTTGTTTGATTGTGGCAAGAATGGACTAGTGGGAAATGTGGCAAGAACCATTAAGTATTTGACATCTATATTGAGTTAGGATATGGCTTCGAGTTGTGAGTGTATTGAAGGACCTCTCATGTGGCTTAGTTGTGGAGTGAAGTAGATTTTTCTGTTGGGTTATGAGTTCCTGGTGACGTCTTTTGGGTTGACCAATGCCCCAACAACGTTCATGTATTTGATTGACGGCGTATTTAGCCGTGTTGTAACTCCATTGATGGCACCCTGCCGTACGCTCGTAGCCAGGGATAGCATACTCGGCATTTGATGATGGTATTACAAGGATATAGGGAGGAGAAGCTTTGTGCGAAGTTCTCCAAGTGTGAATTGTTAGCTTAGTTCAGTAGCATTCTAGGGACACGTGGTGTCCAGTGAAGGTATCCATGTGGCCAGACGAGTGTGAGTGGAGATTTCAGAAGATCAAGAATTCCTGGACCACAACTCTAGTGTTAGTATTGCCATCAGCTTCAGGTTCTTATACCACTTATAGGATGTTTCGAGGGCAGGCAGTGGTTGTGTTCTACTGTAGGAAGGTATAGTGATTGTGTGATAGCTATGATATTCGAAACTGTATAGGGAGATAACATTTTGAGATTTAGCAGGTAGGGGTATCTCCTGCGGGTGTCCTGAGGTGTGTGACCCTTATGTTTATGGGAGTAAGTTCTCTCTATCAGTAAATGATGCATGTTGCAATTTGAGTTTAGATCGCTTGTGGGAGTTGGCATGACCATCACAATGGTGGATGCTAGATTGGAAATTGATTTGAATGTTAGATGGTTTGTGTCATATAAGCTTATGGAGGATTTAGTTGAATCCCACCACAACATGGTGGTTGTGATAATGTGTGGGCATAGTCTTGGTTGTCGTGATCCTTGGCTTTGAGCCAAGTGGGGGAGTTCGTTATTGATAAGTTGATTACATGATTATGTGTTGTATTGGTTTCGGTTCGAGGTATGTTGGTGGATCAACTATAACCTACAAAGGTGGAGTCAGGGAATGACTCGAGTGATGGAAATTTCTTCGATACAAGTTATAATGTACTTTACGGATAGTGGAATTAATTGTAGGATGGGGTTGTACTGGTAAGTGTATAGTGTGCAATGTATGAGCGTGCTTGTTGCTTTAAAGGCATGGATTACTTTCCTAGTATGTGGAATTCAAGCGGGGTCAGGTCGTTCTGTTTACTTGGTTAGTGTAATTGAAATTTCGTTGAGTAAATGGCATTCGAGAATGGTTCAGACGGATTTAAGGTTATATGTAGCGATCGAGGATCTTCAAGGTGTGAGAAGGGCTAGAACTGAGATTTACGAGAAATGTGTCTAGGCTTGTGGTGTATTTGCATTATCATGGATTCTATCCATCAGTATCCGGAAAGTGAAGGTAATGACTTTAAATTCGTAGGAAGTCTCTTCAAGATGTATTTCTAATGTGGTGCATTTGGGGATAATTGAGGGAGTATTCAGCGGCCTATGAGCCTTAGATGGTATATTTTTATGCTCGAGTTTCGTGCGGTGAGTCGGGATTGAGGATTATGGTATTATGGCAAGAAGAAGTATCAATTCGAAGGTAAGTCAGAAGGAACTTGAATAAATAGGACAGCTTGGTAGTAGGTCGGATCGGGATAATAAGGGATTATGGTTAGTTCTTTGGGTGTTTATAAGGTAATGAGTTGTTACAGGTGTTTCTTGGCAATTCTATTGGAATTTGGTGGCATGCGTAGCTTGGTTGAGTTGGAAGGATTCGGTCTTGGCGGTTTAGTGTTGTACAAAGGTGATTCGGGAGTTCTTGATGGTTTCTACCATGGTTACAGATGTATATTTCTACTGGCGTGAGGGCCATGTGATGTATAGTGATTTTGCTTCTAGATGGGATCAAATGGGAAGTTCTTGGCTAGTTGAGTACGTAGTTGGTTGTGGCTAGGAAGGGAGCATGAAGTTCTCATATTTATCATAGGATTGCATGGCGTATGCGGTATTTTGTGTATAGTGGAGAGTGGCATATGTGAGGTCACAGTCCAGTTCTGGAAGGAAGGCCAGAACAGGCAGTTTCAGATGATTAGGTAAAGGATACCACTATTGAGTGGCTGGATGAGAGTATACATTCATTAAGGACAATGTGTTTAAGGCAATGTGTTTGAATAAGGGTGCTTCATTGGTGTTACGACACTCTCTTGTTGGATCGACTGCTGATATTCAAGGTTTCTTGGTGACACAGAGGAATTATGGGGGTATCTCTCGTGGAATGATTGAGCATCAGGAATGTGTTATATATTTGAGTGGTGGAATTAGGATCAACTATGGTAATTGGTGCGCCTCATGGATTTTGAGACTGGGAGTTTTCATGAACAGATTATTTTTGTAGTTGTGAACTACGAGGATGCGAGCAAAGCTAGTCAGGTGTTAGTATATGTCATGATTCAGTCATGATGAACGTTCGGAGAGTTATCTACCTGTTGTGAGTGACCAGAGTTGACTTAGAGTTATTGGTAGGCCGGTAAGGGTGTGTAGTCTGCACCGAGTCAGAATTGTTGACTCCGAAATGCTATAGTTGAGGGATGTACCATTCGATTGTCATTGAGCTTATTCGTGTCTTGGAGTGATCTATGAGTTACCTTTTGGTGTTCGAGGAGTTGTGATTGTTGGTTATATATGTGCATATGATGTAGTCCTATCGGGGCTGTATAGCGAGATTTGAGTAAGGTAAGTAATTGAGTGTTTCAGGATTGAGACGTGTTGGTTATGTTCTTTTTGGTTCGGGTGGCACGGTATCGTCCGATTTCCCGTGATTATGGCAATGCACTTTGAGTAATTGATATCGAATTTCGCATGATTATTGATTTTGAGCAAGGTGGTTTGGAGTGTGTCATGTGGTCCAGCGGTTGGATGGGATCACGCTTTGCAGCTTAGTTAGGTAGAGGTATGATCCATGGTGTCGGATTTGGGCGATATGGTTTCACGATGTGTATCAGGCTTTTAGCATGATGTGATAATTTTAAGTGTTAGTGGCAGGATAGTCCTCTCGTGTGGATCTTCTTTATTTAATGAATTGAGTTCTTGGTATGTGGTTGTTGAGTGCACAAGTTGCACAAGTTATGGCTCTGGATGGTATTGGTACTGATCGGACGAATGGTTGCTGGTTTATACGTGTATATTTCATCATCGGCAGTATGTGGAAGTGTTAGAGCGAGGCATGGTTTGATAGGAGGGTATGTACCGGTATTGAGTTGTTTGAACAACTATTGTAGTTAGGAGTTATCGCTATGAGTGGTTGAGCCACGCAGTATATTATGTGATTTCACCTTGGGTTACAAATATGGTTTGATATAGCGTGTTCAGGCTATTTCAGCTTATAGTCATGGAAATTTGAACTTGTAAATTATTCAGAAGTGGAAACTTGGTTTTAAGGTCTATGGGTCAGGATTTGATAATGAAATTTCAGTTATCTTGTGTTATCAGACGTAGATGGGGTAAGGTGACATGGGATCACCTCCGAATATGTGCATGGAAGGTTACACAACAAATTTTGGTGGTGTTGGAACAGCTCTAGGCACGTTCGAGGATGAACGCATGTTTAAGTAGGGGAAAATGTAACGACCCGGTCTGTCGTTACGTAGAACTTGCATTTTTATTGCTGTCATTGACTTTTCATGGATTGGTTATTCTATTATTGATGTGTTAGAGTCGATAGGCTTGAAATCAGAATGGTTAAATGAGAATTCAGTAACTTAGTCTTTAAAGATATCCTTATAATGGGAAAAGTCAACTGATAGTCGACTTATTGGGAAACAACCTCGGAATTTGGATTTTATGGCTCGAGTAGCTTCGTTAGCTGATTTGGGACTTAGGAGTATGTTCGTAACATTTTTTGTGACGTCCGGTGTAGAATTAGGCTTGAATTGGCGAAAGTTAGTTTTTGGAGATTTCCGGTTGGCAGTGGAAAATAGGTTATCGAGGTTGGAATGGAATTCTGAGAGTTGGAACAGGTTCATAATGTCATTTTCGATATGTCTGCAAAATTTCAGGTCAATCGGAGTTGTTTTGGGTAGTTTCGACATCGTTGGTGGAATTTAGAAAATTCAAAGTTCATAGTCTTGAATTCGATGTGTTTTTGGGGTTTTGATGTTGTGTTTGATGTTTCAAAGGCTCGACTAAGTTTGAATGATCATATATGATGCGTTGGTATGTTTGGTTGGGGTCCCGAGGGGCTCGGGATGGTTTCGGATGGTAAACGGGGAGTTTGGAATGGTTTTGTCACTGCTGATGTTGCTGTTGCTGGTGTTTTCGCACCCGCGCATGAGGAGCCGCAGGTGCGGTTCCGTAGGAGCGGACGTGGCACCGCAGGTGCGGAATTTTGGCTGAGTGAGAGGATTCCGTAGGTGCGAGTTAATTTCCGCACCTGCGAGGCCGCATGTGCGGGAGGACGATCGCAGGTGCGGGATTTGAGGTCTTTGGGGTTTTTCGCAGGTGCGCACTTGGGACCCGCAAGTACGGTTTCGCAGGTGTGAATAAATGGTCGCAGGTGCGGAACTGCTGGACAGAAAGTATAAAAGCGTGCTTTCGCGAATTTTAGCCATTTTTCTCAATATTTCATCCAGGTTTGAAGCTTTTGGAAGGGTTTTGAAGAGAGGATTCGATAGTTCTTCATTGAGGTAAGGTCTTTGCTTTCTAAACTCGTTTATATGTGATTAAAGGTCGGATTTATGGTGGAAGTTAGGGAAAAATCAGTGCAAATTGGGTAATTAGGGCTTGGGATTAAGAGTCTTTAAAATGAGGATTTGAGGGGTCATTTGGACTCCGAATTTAGTGTTCTTTATATGTACGGACTCGTGATATGATGAAGAACAGTTTTTTATAAAAATTTATGGGTTTCGGGACGTGGGCCCGGGGTTCGGGTTTGACCAATTTCCGGATTTTTGAGTATTTTTGATACATTTCGATTGGGATTAGTTCCTTAGCATATTATAATGATATACATCTGATTGTTGGTAGATTGGAGCACTCGGAGGCTGAATTTAGAGGCAAGGGCACTGCAGAGTAGTTTATTAGCCGGTTTTTAGGTAAGTTACGCTTCCAAACTTGGAACTGAGGATTCGAAACCCCAAACTATCTGATATTCGATGTTAATTAAGGTGACACACTTTCCAAGTGACGGGCATGCGGACGTACACCGAATTTTTGTGGCCTAGCTCACCCTATGGCACTATCTAATGGTTATCTCAGGTTGATATTTGTACTGTGAAGGTGGCATTTACCTTTAACGCAATAGAAATCATGCTAAGTATAAATGTTAAGGCTTCACGCTGATATGTTCAGACCGGAACGGTCGATTATTGCTGTCTCTATCTGTGATTATTGTTTTCATGTACTCAGTCCTGTTAATGTATATGTTTCATGCCTCAGTCTCGTAAGTTGCTAGTTTATTCTATATTATCATTGGTTTGGGCTGATTTTCATATGTTGGAGCATTGTGAGTGAGACTGGAAGGTACTGACTAAGTGAGGCTTGGAGCCTGGTTTTGAGACAATTATGAGGTCGGACTGCACACCGCAACGATCCTGGAATCATGCCTTCATTGGCTTGATATAGCGCTTGGGCTGAAAGGAACCCCTCCAGAGTCTTTACACCCCCATTGAGTGCAAAAATATTGAGGGATGGATTACCCTGGACATGGATCTTCTCTGTGGGTCTTATGTTCCGAAGATGGATTTTCCCCGTGGGTCTTATGTTCCGGAGATGGATCTTCTCCGTGGGGGCTGGATCGTCCTTTTTCCTCAGTACTAGGTGACTGTGTCACTTGTGTTATGTAATATCCGAGATGGACTTTCCCTGGGCCGGAAGGCCGTATTCTAGTACTGAGTGGACCACCTTATAAGAGTTTGATTACTGAGTATACATCATTCTTGATTCTATATGAATTCATGCTTGTATGCAGAGTTACAGACATATATTGATGCATCGTGTTTATTTCCAGATATATTACTGTCATGTCCAAGTTATATACTTTTGTTCGAATTATCGGAGGTATAGTCCGTCACTACCTCTCAGCCCGTAGTTTGGTTTCGTTACTACTAAGTTGGTGTACTCACGTTACCTCCTGCACCTTGTGTACAGTTCTAGGTACAACGGGATTCAACTCTGGTCAGTGAGTAGCAGCAGTTTCATCAAAGTTGACGAGGTAGCAGCTGGCGACCGTGATCTCGTCTTCTCTTCCTTTTCTACCGTCATATTTATTTTCAGACTATGTTGATCATTTCTTTTTGGTTGTATTAGGTACTAGAAGCTCATGATTGTGTGACACTGGATCCGAGGTTTGTAGGATTTGGGTTTGAATTTCAGAAACTGGTTTCCAAATTTTGATTTATTATTATTTTTATCCACAGACTTGTTAAGAAGGATATTTTATTGGAGATTGTCTTTAGTTAGATAAAATGGGTGGCTTGCCTGGTTCCACGACAGACGCCATCACGACTCCGGAAATGGGTCGTGACATATTCTATATCTATGATATCAAATACCTCAAGTATCATATATCTAGAAAGTCATATTCTTAAAGAAGTGCAACAATAGTAGGTTATTTAGGATCAAATTTTGGATTGATCATAAAATACGTCCCAAAATATTCAGTTAAAAATTTACACATATCTCCTATTAAAACAGTTAGATAAGATAGATTTATTGTCAAAAGAAAAAGGATAGAAATACACTGTATCAGTTAAAAGATATTGGGATCAAATAACCTTATCTTCAAAGAAAAAAAATTATAAGAAAGAACCTTGAAGGAATTACTACACCACCAATCATCAGTTTTGCTGGGCCCAGGAAAGGTAACCAAAAAATTCAAAAATAATATAAACATGTTAAAAATGTAGCTCAAAGTAACAATGTAAGACAAGAAGATAAGTAGAATAAGAGAAGAAGAGATAACTTTCTTATTTAATCAAGTGTTCAAGTGTATCACATATCACATTTCATGCCTCTATTTATACTACTACATTGTAGGTTACAAAAGGATTGTCTTAAACATGACATGAACCTCTGAGATCATGGGGAAGATCATGGGGAGAGGTTATGGAGGTGTGGGAGTTACAATCACAGAAGTGATAAGAAGTGGGAGTGGTGGACATCTACATTTACTAAAGATTTTATAACACTCCCCCTTGGATGTCCAAAACAAAAATAGATAATATGCCTCGTTAAAACCTTACTAAGAAAAAAACCCAGTGGGAAAAAAGTCTTAGTGAAGGAAAAATAGTACACATATCTTTAATAAGCTTTATTTGCTACCTCGTTAAGAACCTTACCAGGAAAATCCAATGGGACAAAACCTAGGCTAAGGGAAAAAGAGTACATCGCTTATCTTACTCCCCCTCATGAAAACATCACTTTATTTCTCGAAGACGCTGCATTCCAATCTTTTGTCTCAACTTATCAAATGTTGACGTTGGTAATTCCTTAGTGAACAGATCAACCAAATTTTCACATGAACGAATCTGTTGAACATTAATTTCACCATTTTGTTGAAGATCATGCGTGAAAAAGAACTTTGCTGAAATGTGTTTTGTTTTGTCTCCTTTGATGTATCCTCCTTTCAATTGAGCAATGCAAGCAGCATTGTCTTCATATAGTATAGTTGGATTATCTTTTTTCATAAGAAAACCACACATTTCTTGAATATGTTGAGTCATTGATCTCAACCAAACACATTCCCGACTAGCTTCATGAATAGATATTATCTCAGCATGATTAGTAGATCTGGCAGCTATTGTTTGTTTCATTGAATGCCATGAGTTCTACCTCCATATGTAAGCAAATAGCCTATTTGAGATCGGGCTTTATGTGGTTCAGACAAATAACCTGCATCGGCATAGCCAACCATTTCTGACTGAATTCATTAGAATAGAACAATCCTGTATCTAGAGTTCCCCGAAGATATCTAAATATATTCTTAACACCGATCCAATGTCTTCTTGTTGGGGAGGAACTGAATCTTGCTAATAAGCTTACAACAAAAGCAATATCTGGTCGGGTGTTGTTAGCAAGATACATCAGTGCCCCAATTGTACTAAGATACGGAGTTTCATCACCAACAAGCTCTTCGTCAATTTCTTGAGGCTGGAATGGATATTTATTTATGTCAAGCGATCTCACAACCATTGGGGTACTCAATGGATGTGCATTATCCATGTAAAATCGCTTTAACACCTTTTCAGTGTATGTTGATTGATGGACAAAAATTCTATTTGTTACATGCTCAATCTATAGGCCAAGACAAAAAATTTTCTTACCAAGATCTTTCATTTCAAATTCTTTCTTCAAACACTCTACAGCCTTTGGAAGCTCTTTAGAAGTTCCAATGATATTGAAGTCATCAACATACACAACTATGATGACAAATTCAGATCCAGACCTCTTAATAAAGAGGCAAATAGGGTCATTTTTGTATCCTTCCTTTAGCAAATACTAGCTAAGACGATTGTACCACATTCTCCCTGATTGCTTCAATCCGTATAAGGATTTCTGAAGCTTTATTGAACAAGCTTCCCTTGAACTCTTATGTGCTTCAGGAAATTTAAATCCTTCAGGGATTTTCATAAAATTTCATTGTCCAGGGAGCCATATAAGTAGGCTGTGACAACATCCATCAACCGCATATCAAGCTTTTCATGGACTGCAAGATTTATTAGATACCTGAAGGTAATTGCATCTACTACAGGAGAATATGCCTCCATATAATCAAAGCCAGGCCTTTGTGAAAACACTTGTGCAAAAATTCGTGCTTTATATCTTATGACTTCACCTTTCTCATTTCGTTTTCGCACAAAAACCCATTTTTACCCCACTGGCTTGACACCTTCAGGCGTTCGGACAATTAGTCCAAAAACTTTATGTTTTTCGAGTGAAGCCAATTCCGCTTGAATTGCATTTTTCCATTCTGGCCAATCATTTCTTTGTCTACATTCATCGACAGATTTTGGTTCAAGATCCTCATCTTGTTGCATTATGTCAACTATAACATTATATGCAAAACTGTTGTTAACAACAATGTTATTTCGGTTTCACCTTTTTCCCGTAGAGACATAAATTATTGATATCTCTTCATTTTCATCATTTCGAGGTACTAGAACCTCCTGTGAGGTATTATCAATTACTATGTCTTTATGCTCCTCTTAAGAAATTGCCTCCATGTTATGATCAACTTGATCATTTGCTCCTTTCCTTTTTCGAGGAATTTTATCCTTGGAACCGATTGGTCTACCACGTTTAAGGCGTGGCCTAGACTCATTTGCATTATCATATTGTCCAGCTGGGACATCAACTCGAATTGGAGCGTTTACAGCTGGAATATGCGATTTAGTAGCCTTTGGAAGGTTAGTAAATGCATCTGGCAATTGATTTGCAATATTTTGCATATAAATGATCTTTTGAACTTCTTGTTCACATTGATTTGTACGAGGATCCAAATGAGAGAGATAATATGTTTCAATCTATCTCTTTTTCCAGCTGTTTGTTTTCTCCCCCTAATGTTGGGAAAACTGATTCATTAAAATGACAATCAGCAAATCTGGCTGTAAACAAATCTCCTGTCATAGGCTCCAGATATTTTATAATAGAAGGAGATTCATAACCAACATATACTCCCAACCTTGTTTGGGGACCCATCTTTGTGCGTTGTGGTGGAGCAATTAGAACATATACCGCACATCCAAAAATTCTTAGATGGGAAATATTTGGCTCCTGACAAGCCAACTGTAATGGGGAGACTTCATGATAACTGGTTGTCCTTATGCGCATAAGTGCTGCTGCAAGCAAAATAGCATGTCCCCACACTGAAAGAGGAAGTTTTGTCCTCATTAGCAATGGTCTAGCAATTAATTGGAGGCGTTTAATCAATGATTCTACTAGACCATTTTGAGTATGAACATGAGCAACTGGATGCTCAACTTTTATTCCAGTGGCCATACAATAATCAGTAAAGGTCTGAGATGTAAATTCACCAGCATTATCAAGACGAATTGTCTTAATTGCATAATATGAAAATTGTGCTCTTAACCTTATTATTTGGGCCAACAATCTCGCAAATGCCATATTACGAGTTGACAATAAGCACACATGTGACCATCTTGTAGATGCATCTATCAAACCATAAAATACTTGAATGGTCCACATGGATGGTGTATAGACCCACATATATCACCTTTATACGTTCCAAAAATGCAGGGGATTCAATCCCAACTTTAACTGATGATGGTTTAGTAACCAATTTTCCTTGAGAACAAGCCGCACAAGAGAATTCCTTAAATTGAAGAATCTTCTTATTCTTCAATGTGTGCCCATATGAATTCTCTATTATTCTGTGCATCATGTTAGAACCAGGATGGCCTAACCGGTCATGCCAAATGATAAAATCATTAGAAGTATTAAACCTTTTATTTACTATGGAATTTGATTCAACCACACCAATATTTGTGTGGTACAATCCAGAAGAAAATGCGGGTCTGACGACCCAGCCGGTCGTCTTAAGAATTAACGCCCTGATCCCCTATTAACTATTTTTTCCCAAGTCTATTTCTGCTAAATTGAATTGCCGGGACATTCGTTTGAGTTTCGAAGAGTTTTGGGACACTTAGTCCCTAAATGAGAGCTTAAGTGTTGGAAAGTTTCCCGTAGTCGGAACAGTGTGAAGACGGCTTTGGAATGGAAATCTGATGGTTTCGTTGGCTCCGTTAGGTGATTTCGGGGTTAGGAGCGTGTTCAGAATGCATTTTGGAAATCCGTAGCTTATTTAGGCTTGAAATGCTGAAGTTTGAATTTTTGAAGTTCTGGTCTGATAGTGAGATTTTGATCCGAGGGTTGGAATGGAATTCCAGAAGTTGCAGTAGTTCCGTCATATCATTTGGGGTGTGCGCGCAAAATTTCAAGTCATTCGAACGTGTTTTAGTTAGGTTTTTGATCGAAAGCGTGTTTTGATGAAATTGGAAGTTCTTAGGCTCAAATCCTTGTTTAATTTGAGATTCCGATGTTGTTTTAGGTGGTTTAAGGATTGGTACAAGTTTGAATGATGTTATGGGTTATGTCTGTAGGTTTGGTTGAGGTCCCGGGGTCCTCGGGTGTGTTTCGGATGCTCAACGAGCCATTTCCTCCTATTTTTGAATTGATGTTGCTGCTTTTGGTGTGCATCTATCGCGTTCGCGAGCTGCCCTTCGCGTTCGCGAAGGCTTATTTGACCACCTGGAACTTTTCTTCTTCGCGTTCGCGTCTTTCTCCACGCATTCGCGTGGAGTAATTTTGGAGTAGGACCAGTTTCCTCATCGCGTTCGCGTCCGGTCCCTCCGCGTTCGTGTCCGGTTCCTCAGCGTTCGCGAAGATTCATCTTTTCCTCCATCGCGTTCACGGCTAAGACATCACGTTCGCATAGCTCTATTTGGCCCTGGGGGATGAGCCTATTTTATTCATCGCGTTCGCATTCCTCGTGTCGTGTTCGCGTAGCCTTGTCAGCTCAGGCCTTCACGTTCGCGTACTGCTCCTCGCAATCACGAAGAGCAATCTTGGAAGCTTTTATTTTTCTTCTTCGCGAACGCGTGACTTCCTCCGCGTTCGCGAAGCTTTAAGTGCCTGGGCAGTTATAAACATCTCAAAATCCGAGGGTTAGCCATTTTTACCAAAACTCAAACTTGAGAGCTCGGATTTGAGAGAGATTTGGAGGGTTTTTCAGAGGCAACGATTGGGTAATGATTCTAAACTCCTTTTTTCTTATAACCCGCTAATCTAATCACGAATTCCTCTTCTAATTTTGGATTTTTGAATGGAAAATGGGTAAAAACTTCATAAACCAAACTATGGGGTTTGAGTGGGAGATTGACCTCCGATTTGAGAGATTTTTATATGGTTAGACTCGTGAGAGTATGAGGGTTCTGAAAATGTAAAATTTATCCGATTCCGAGATGTTGTCCTGAGGGGCGTTTTGGTCATTTTACCTAATTTCACACCTTAGCTTTGAATTAAATAGTAGAATCAGTTGCTTGAGATGTTATTAACAATATGTAATTGAATTGTATAGATTTGGACCATTTGGAGTCGGATAATCGTGGCAAACATGTGGTTTCTAGTTGATTTTGAGCCGGTTCGAGGTAAGTGGCTTGTCTAACCTTGTGTGGGGGACCTTTCCCCTTAGGATGTGATATTTGGTAACTGAATGCTTTGTACGTGAGGTGAAGAGCGCGTACTTGTGCTAATTGTTGAAAATCCGGTTTTAGTTTAAATATTTAGACTGAGTTTCTTTCTTACCTGCTTTATTCTACTTGCAAATTATAGCCTGTGTTAGTTTAGAAAAGCATGCCTAGTTGACCTACATTGCTTAATTGCTTAAGTTGCTTGATTGTACTACGTGAAACATGTTAGGTTAGAACTACTTGTTGCCTTGCATTTTTGCACTCTATTTTTGAATATTTTCTTGTTGTGGCTGGGTATTTACATTGGGACTACGGATGTGGGATTCCGGTAGCTCCCCCCCCCCTCTCCTTGTTTGTTTACTTTGGGACTGCGGGTTAGATTCCCGATAGAACCCCCTGCATATTTACTTTGGGACTGCGGGTTCGATTCCCGATAGATCCCCCTGCACACTGATAGTTGGACTACGGGACGTTATCCCGAGAGATCCACTGGACAGTTGAGAAAAGGACTACAGGATGGTATCCTGGGAGATCCTCATTGTTACCATTGTTATTGAGCTGTACATATTCCGTGTTTACTCCGTTCTTGTGTGTTTGTTATTGACTTGTTTAACCTGTCTTATTTCACTGTTGTACTCATTATTACTGCCTGTTTTCATACTGGAAATTCCTATTATATTGTTTAACCTCAGTAGGGCCCTGACCTTCCTCGTCACTACCCGACCGAGGTTAGGCTTGGCACTTACTGAGTANTTATCCTCGAGGTTGAGAGATCTAGCAGAGACTTCGAAGTACATCTGCCGCGTCCGCAGACCTGGAGTCTCTATTTTATCCCAGCTTTAGTGGAAAGCTTTTCCTTCCTTATAGTTGCTTAGACATTCTGGAGTAAAAGCAGTGTATTACATTTCTGTTAGCCTGTGTTTCCCGTGAGTTTCCGGGTTTTGGGTGATATTGTAGACTTCCGCATTATTTGGTTGTATATGCTAAGCGGCATTTATATACAGTCTTTCTTTAGTTGTTCAGTTTTAATTAAATTATTCCGCAAGTTATGTTGTTTTTCCGCATTGTTAGGCTTACCTAGTTATAGGGACTAGGTGTCATCACGACATGTTCACGGAGGGCGAACTGGGGTCGTAACAGCGGGTATTTTCATCCACACATTTTTTCCCAGCTTTCATTGTAGTAATATAAAGGAATTCAACCTTTCCTTCATTAGAGGTTTCAACATGATAGCCATTTTGACGAATAGCTTTGAAACTCAACAAGTTTCTTTGAGACTTACTACAATACAATGCATTATCAATAGTTAATACCGTTCCTCCTGGTAGTAATAAGGTCGCTCTTCCAGAGTCCTCAATTAACTTTGTACTACCAGATATTGTATTAACATATGCCTTTTTCATAACCAAATAAGAGAAAAATTTCTTCTCTTAATATTGTGTGAGTTGTAGCACTATCCAAAAGGCATAAATCTTCATTACTCATCTTGGATCCAATTGAAGACTGGGAATTTTATTTTCTTCATAAAAAAAAAAAAAAGTGCAACATGAGAAATACGGAAAAACTAAAAATAACACATGACAACTTAAGTACTACTTGAACATAAAAACAACTTTAAAATGAGAGATAAAAAAAATACTGAAAATAAAAATAACAACATAATTGCATTCCCAGTTTAATGATCAAACTTTAGTTTTGATCTCCAAAGAAGTCTTCAACTTCCAAATGAGTAAGATCATCGAGGCCTTCAAAATCATCATCGTTCAAAGCAAGATTTGTCTCGGCATTGACATCATTTTTGTTTGAAGGCCCTGCCTCAAAATCATTTTTAAAGGTCAAGCGAGACTCAACTGGGGCATCAGCAGAAGATGCTCCAACATTATTTGTCTTTATTTTGATGGAGTTTTGATAAAGCCTGACAAAATGCTCAGGTGCACGGCATTCAAATTTTCCAATGACCTTTCATGCCACAGCGGTGGCAGTTGCCACTTTTGCCTCTTGAAGGATTGTTTTGAGAACTCGTATTGTTCTCTCGTTTGCCATGACCACCACGATGACGATTATTATATCGTCTCTTACCATTGTCATGCCCACGTACATTCATATGGCCATGATTATCATTCTGTCTTTTTCAGACTTATCAGGTCTAGCTGCCATATTCGCTTGAGGAAGCGGAGCTGACCCTGTGGGACGGGCTTCATGATTTTTCAGCAAAAGGGTATTATGTTGCTCAGCCACCAGAAGGCATGAGATCAATATAGAACACTTTTTAAAACCCCTTTCACGGTATTGCTGTTGTAGTACCATATTTGAGGCATGAAAAGTCGTAAGAGTCTTTTCCAACAGATCCTCATCATTCATAACATCCCCACATAATTTCAACTGGGAAGTTATTCGAAATACAGCAGAGTTATACTCACTTACGGTCTTAAAATCTTGCAACCGTAAGTGCATCCACTCATATCGAGCCCTTGGCAATACCGTAGCCTTAAGATGATCATACCTTTCCTTCAGACCAGTCCACAATTCAAGTGGAGCTTTCACTGTTAAATATTCAACCTTCAAACCTTCATCCAAATGATGACGAAGAAAAATCATGGCCTTCGCTTTGTCCTGGCTCGATGCCTCATTATCTTGAGTAATGGTGTCACCAAGGCCTTTAGCGGCTAAGTGGATCTCAGCATCGAGAACCTATGATAGGTAATTCTTTCCAGAAATGTCAAGTGCCACAAACTCAAGCTTTGACAAATTCGACATAGTGAAAACTATCAAAGAAGATAAATAATTAGAAATCCTTAGGATAGTAGTGAAAGAATATTAAAAATTGACATAATATCAAATTTGTGATTTATATTAGAATCCTTGATGTTAACTAGAACAAAAAAAAATGTCTTCTAACTTTAACACAATTTCAAATGCCGAGCAACATAAAATAAGTATTTTTCTATTAATTAATTCTACTAACATGAAAATTAGCAATTTTCACATAACAATCATGCAAATAACTTAAAATAAAGAAACATAGAATTCTTTATTTTTACACATATCTAGAGATGTGAGAAATTATGAAATTGCATATTAAAGACACTAATCATGAAATCAAAATATATGACTAAGAAAACAAAATAAGCAAATATACCTAAACAACAAAAAGAGCTCAACTTCGTGCTGATAACGTGTTAAAAATGTAGCTCAAAGTAACAATGTAAGACAAGAAGATAAGTAGAATAAGAGAAGAAGAGATAACTTTCTTATTTCATCAAGTGTTCAAGTGTATCACATATCACATTTCATGCCTCTATTTATACTACTACATTGTAGGTTACAAAAGGATTGTCTTAAACATGACATTAAAATTTGAGATCATGGAAAGAATCATGGGGAAGATCATGGGAAGAGGTTATGGAGGTGTGGGAGTTACAATCATAAAAGTGATAAATAATAAGAGTAGTGGACATCCATATTTATTAAAGATTTTATAACAAAACACCTAATATAAATCTGGAAAAAAATGACAACTTATAAAGACCAGTAGGGGGGCAATTGATGTTACACCGGCTTAAGTCGATATCATGCTATGTTGCATGATGTGATCTAATTGTTGAATACAAATTAAAAAACTAATAGGTCATTAATTTAATTATACTGCACTTGGTAAAATTAAGAAAATACAAAAAGATTAATCCTTGACCAAATAATTAGAATATGAAAAATAAAATAAATCATGAAACTTCGTTTACCACGTTTTGATCTCAGGTCATGAAATTATGTTACACTAACAGGTAATGAATTTATCATATCTTAATCTCATGTCCAATAGTCTGCGAAACTTAGAAATTTTCACAAATCAAAGTCGTTTGCCTGAAGAATCATGAAAATATCATCCATAAAAATTTGTTGGATTTGGGAGTCCATAGAAAAATATATCTAATCCGATGAATCCTTGTTATTCTCCAATATGATAACCTTGTTAAATTCAAATTCAATTTTATCTCGATAAATTCTTTTTCTAGTAAAGTTTTTCAGCCAAATCAGTGTGATTTCTACGTCTTCAACACACTAAACTTGATATAATAAGAATAAATTATATTTTTATTGATTGCATGCATTCTTCATAAATTAAAATATTGATATATATTCACGTTCGGAGCCCAGAGGTACTTTATCTTTTTTTTCTAAATCCTCCTAAATATAAGGACTTTAAAGGTTTTCAAATATTATGAAAATAATAAGACAATTATTGTGAATCAGCTTTTTAATGGTAAAATGATCAATAGATAAATGTCTAATTTTTAATGAACTAATGCACCACAAAGAAGAAGAAAAAAACTGTAGCATATTCGAACTTCAAACTATTAAGAAAAGAAACATAAAGAAAACTATCTAATGCACCACAAAAGAAAATTTACGTTAGAAAAATTGAACTAAAAAACTTCAAACCATCAAGAAAAGAGTTTAAGAAAAGCAAGAACTTATGTGCAATATTGGCTTCCAAAAATCCAAAAGCTTTCAAAACCTAAAACCTCATAACCTAAGAGGTTGAGAAGGCAAAAAACAATTGCGAGAGGAAGACAGACCAAGATTAAGACCAAGGTTATGAAAGTACCAAGTTACTCCTACTAATTAAGTGAAGGAAAATAATTAGTATAAATTAGACACGAAGATCATATATAAAGTTGCCAGTTATATATAAAGTTACCATAATTATCATTTTGTAGTCGGTGTAGCTTTTATTTTCAATTTTCTTTTGTTCTTGTACTCTCTTGTTCTCTTTTTTCTGAAGGTTGTACTCTTTTATTTTCTCTTTTTTTTTTGGATTAGTAAAATTTTATTAATTATATGAAACTCTCCTAAACTTAAAATGAGGAATTTAATACTCCTAACATAAATTGGGTTCAAAGTTAACAAAATTTTTGTAGTGTGAATAATTAAGTGACGATCACTAAACAGTTGGAAGTTAATTAAATAATTATTCCTAAAATATTAAGAAATAATAAAATAACTATTTTGTCAAATATGCATCATATTTTAATAGATGCTAAAATTTTAAAAATCATATAAAAATTAGCATTATAAAATATGGTTGAGTCATAAAAAAAAAGTTTAAGAAAAAATATAAAATTCTAAAATTGGTGAATATTGAATTTTAAACGATTATAATCTCCCATGTCTTTCTTGTGTAGAGTATTGATTTGTCATGGAACCATAAACTCATATCATGAAACAGTAAAATCATATTTAATTTTACGATTATGTTTGTTTCTTAACTGCTATAAGGAAGTGTATGCTTCAATTGTGAATTTTGTGTGGAGACAATTAGGAGAATATTGCACGATTAAATTTCTAATATTTTTTCGATATGGAGGAGCTTATTTTTCTGTGACATTGAAGGAATTATAGGTATATTACATAATTCAAATAAGGTTTATGAAAAACGAGCATGTTGCCAGGAATATCGCATGTACAATGGTTATCCTTAAATCTCATACTTGAGAGAGAATAACGTGAATGGATTCTAGGCTAACATATCCCTGTGATAGAGATTATATTCATGCTCTTTTTAAAACATGGGCAGTATAACACTTGTAAGACTTTCATCAAGACTATATTGACATGTTTGAATTATATATTTAAAAGCATGTACATTACAATGTAATAATCAGAACATTTACGTATAAGTATGCCTAACAAAATAAATACAAAATAACTATTAAAGTAAATACAAAAGTAAAAACTTATCTAACATATGCTTGAAGTTTGGATAAAGACCACCTAAAATACATCGGCTTGGTGAGCAGAAGAAGAAGAATCAAGTGGCAAGAATTGCAGGCGGGCTGAAGATTTGATAAGTTAAGTAACGATTTCATGAATAAGCAAAAAATAAAATTTTATTGCGCAATTTGATAAGTTAAGTAAAAAACTAAAATCGTATCTAAATAAAATATGCCTCACTTTAATTCCTCAACTAGCGCAATGCAAAAAGTACTCTCTCCGAGTTTGATGTGCAGCAACTGAACGGTGAGGCCGAGAAGCTTTCCCCGTCAAGCTTTCATATTGCCAACTGGAAGAAGCTTTTAAAGGACCCCTTCCATGAGAAAATCAAATTATGTCCTAAACGAATTTTTCCTTTAACTTGAAACCTAATTTTTAGATAGTTCTAGTAAGGAAAATTTTTATAAAAGCTAATGTATAATTGATTTGAAGTCCTAAATATTAGAATATCATATTTAGTTCAAGTAAGAAAAGATTTAGTAACTAAAATTTTAATTGATTTCTAACTCCTAAATATTAGAAAAATAATTGAATAACTAAAATTTTATATTTTCTTCTTAGTAATTTAATATTATAAGAATTTGTGTTAATATTCATTTTCACCGTCTCAGAAGATATTTATTTATAGTTCTTTTAGACTTTTTGTTGGACTGCAATTGTATTTCCTTAAAATCTTATATAAAATCATCCTCGGCAGTTTTGTATTTTCAAGATTTAGTGTCATTGTATATATGACGACCCGACCAGTTGTTTTAAGCATTTGCACTTCGCTCGGTGGTTTACGGGCATGAGTAGCTCCATATGATATATTATGACTTGTGTGAATCGTCATTTTGGTTTTCAGGTTGTACGGAATTGATTTGGAAGAATGAACTTCATGATTGAAGCTTTAAGTTGGAAGAGTTCACCAAGTTGGACTTTGTAATGACCCAAAGGGTCATCTTGTGTTTTAGAACTCAATTCTGTGCTCGTTAGCCTAAAAAATCTCATTTTTATCCTCCTCGATTTGCGTGCACTGTCCGGGGTGTTCCAAAAAGCTTTTATGTGGAAAATTGAAGAAACAATGATTTTTGGCCTTAAAAAATAATTTTTTGTTGACTTCGATCAACGTTTTGAGTAAACAGACCCAGACCCATATTTTGACGGTCCCGGTGGATCCGTAGTAAAATATGGGACATGGGCGTATGCCCGCAATCGAATTTCGAGGTCCCTAGCTCGAGATATGAATATTTGACTAAAATTGATAGACTGGAAAATTATGATTTAAAAGAATTTGCTTAATGTTTGATCCCTTTGGTACCGCCCCTGTATTTTAGTTTCGAACGCGGTACAGGTCCGTTATGATATTTATACCTTATTGTGAAATTTGGTGAGGAACAGAACTGATTTGACGTGATTCGGACCTTTAGTTGAGAAAATAGTAATTTTAAAGTGTTCTTGAGAAATTCATAAGTTTTTGTGCTAAATTCGAAGTTCTAGGTGTTATTTTGGCGATTTGATAGCACGAGCAAGTTCGTATGATATTTTTAGACTTGTGTGCATGATTGGTTTGGAGCCCCGAGGGCTCGAGTGGGTTTCGGATAGATCACGGGTAGTTTGAGACTTAGAAAATCTGATGTTTCTGTTGTTTCTGGTGTGCTGCCACTTTGTGCTTCGCGATCGCGAAGACACTCTCGCGATCACGAAGGCGAAACAGGGCATGAGAGGAGTTTCTTCTACGCGAATGCGGAGACTGAGTTGAGAACGCGAGGTGATGGGGCTTTAACCTTTGCGTACGCGGAGTGTTAGGGACCTGGGGGAGGGGTTAGTCATACCTTCTACGTGTAAGGCCCCGAAAAATTTCACTATGTAATTTAAGGTTTTGTGGTGTCAAGGCAGGCTAATGCATTGTATTTTTGGAGTTTTGGGTTGAACAATGCGCTGGGGAGTTGAAATTTTTCGTCACGACTAGGCTAGGCTTTAGCCAGGATGGACCAGACTTTAGGCTGGCGACGCTAGGTCTGTAGCCCGGTCCGGAAATTTTGGACTATCCATTCTTCTATCTTTATAACCCGACCCAACTTCGTTAAATACACACAATGGGTCATTTTTGAGCAAAAAAATCTGATGTTTTAGAGTGAGGAAGTGATTTTCATTAAAGCATTCTTCAATTCTTACATAAATCTTTGAAGATTAACAAGGAAAACACACTAGATATTCATCCTTGAGGTAAGATTCTAGACCCTAACCCCTAATTTCGAATTTTAGCTAAAGACGGGTAATTATCAAGAAAGTTTGTGGGTATTTGTAATTACCCAAGGGGTCACCGTTCCATGCTTAATATCCATAAAAAGGTTAATTTTAACTATCTCGATTTGCGTGTGCAGTCCGGGCGTGAAACCGGAAAGCTTTTATGTGAAAATATGAGAAATAGTGATTTCTATAATTTAAATTTGATAAAAGTTTACTTTGGTCAACATTTTTCGTAAACGGATCCGGATCCGTGTTCCGACGATCCCGGGAGGTCCGCAGTAAAATATGGGACTCGGGCGTATGCCCGGAAATAAATTCCGAAGTCCCACGTCTTAGAAATCAATTTTTGAAAGAAATTATTTTGCTGAAATATTTATAAATTAAAGAAAAGAAATAATATTTGAAATCATTGCTATCGGGCCCGTATTTTGGTTCCGGAGCCCGGTACAGATTTGTTATGATATTAAAAAGTTAACTGTGAAATTTGGTGAAAAACGGAGTTCGTTTGACGTGATTCGTACATCCGGTTGAAGAGTTATGAACTTTAAGAGTTCTTGTTGAAAATGATGAGTTTTGAGGTTTAATTCATAGTTTTACATGTTATTTTCATGATTTGATCGTACGATCAAGTCCGTATGATATTTTTAGACTTGCGTGCATGTTTTGCTTAGATCCTCAAAGGCTCGGGTGAGTTTCGGGTAGGCCACAGGGTGTTTTACACTTAAAGAGAATTGCTGGTTTTTCATTTTCTGGTGTCCAGGTCTGTTGTTCTATGCGATCGCATAGGAAGGTCCGTGATCGCATAGTGTAAAGTCTGAGGGCCCCTTTTTGTTCTATGCGAACGCACCCTGGGCTATGCGAACGCACAGAGTTAGATAGGTCTGGGGGAGGGGGAGCCTAATGTTCTATGCGAACGCACTGGGGCTCATACGATCGCACTGCGCAGCTTCCCTTACCCTATGCGAACACATCCTTTTGAGTGCGATTGCATAGGTCTTCAGCCCAACTAATATAAATACCCTTTTAAAAACGGGCATACCTTCTTCTTCACCATATTTTCGAGGTTTAAAGCCCGAAGAGAGATTTTCTTCAACAATTATCATCCCCAAGTCATAGGTAATCAATTCTAAACTTTGTTCTTTCAATTCCTTATTGTTTTTCATCACTTTTAAAAAATTATGAACTTTCATGGTAAAAATTGAGGGTTTGGGTAGAATTAGGAAATTTTTAAAAAATCGAATTCTTACGTCGAATTAAGGTCGGATTTCAAAACTAATAGTATATTTGGGTTCGTGGGTGAATGGGTAAATGTAAATTGGTCCGAACCCTGTTTTGATCAAGCAAGCCCGGGGTCGGGTTTTCACTTTTTTTTTTTAGAAAACTTAGGAAAAGCCATGTTTTTCAATAAAGTTAGTTCCTTTAGCATAGATTGATGATATTGAGTTAATTATGATTAGATTCGAGCAAGTTAGAGGTGAATTCAAAAACGAAAGAAGTAATTGAGCAGTGAGTGGCCTACAAAATTGAGGTAAGTGTTTGGTCTAACTTTGACTTGAGAGAATAGGAGTCCCACATGTTTGCTATGTAAAATGCATGTGTGTGGTGTATAGGTGAGATGACGAGCATCTATGCACCACCAAATTGCCTGTTAAACATGATTCCTTTTCCGTTCCCAACTTAATTGATTCTTGTCTTAATTGTTCTATGTTCACTATTGATTATATGACTACTTGGCCTTGTTATTTGGTTATTAAATATTGTTGTGGTTATTTTTGGAAAGAGTATTAGTTGTTTTAGCTGGTTCCTTTGTGGTACAAAACGATTGAGAGGTTTGGCATTATTTTTTACGATATATATATATATATATATATATATATATATA